>ML828956.1:100304-121769 GCA_009831015.1 Picea engelmannii
TGTACACACGTGCAGTAATGGAGTAGGGCGTTGGGCCCTTATAAAAGAGGTTTTGTAAAGAGTTGTTCAACAGTGCTTTGGCAAAGAAGGGATCTGAGATGACCTGATGCCAGGTAAGCATGTATGGTGAAAATTAGGGTTATAACAACTGATGCATCAATGATATCCATGATTGACAGATTTTCGGGATACAACCAAATCTCGGTCATGCCTGAGGACAGAGAAAAAATAGCCTTCACTACTCCTTGGGGTATGTTCATGTATGCCAAAATTTCTTTTGAATTGATAAATGCAGGAGATACCTTTCAAAGAGCCATGGATATCACTTTCATTGGAGAAACGGACATGTTTGTGGTCATCTATCTGGATGAAATTACAGACTTCTCCAAATATAATAAAGAACATTGTCAACACTTGAGGAAGGTCTTCTTGAAATCAAGAAGGTTTGGTCTCTCCCTAAATAAAAAAAAATCATTATTTTCTATGCAGGAAGGAAAGTTATTGGGGCACATAGTATCAGCTGAAGGAGTTAGGATTGATCCTAGTAGGGTATAAGCAATCCAAACCTTGTTTCTCTCGAGGTCCAAGAAAGAGGTTCAGTCTTTCTTGGGGAAAGTTAATTTCCTGAGAAGGTTTGTTTCCAATTTTTTTGAATTGGTGAAGCATATCACAACCATTCTTAGGAAAGGGAACAAAGTGAAATGGAATGTTGAGCCCAAAGAATCCTTCAATAAGATTAAGAAGGCACTGATTGAGGGACTCGTGCTAATTAGTCCTGATTATTCCAAGGATTTCCTGATATTTTCATTTGCTTCGTGTGATACAGTAGCAACCGTTATGTTGCAGAAGAATGTTGAAGGGTTGGAGCATCCCATTTCCTTTTTCAGTCGGGAATTGAGAGATGTTGATATCATATATGACATCATGGAAAAGCAGGGTTATTCCTTGGTGAAATCTCTCAAAGATTTCAAAGTCTATGTTATGCATTCAAATATTATTGCATATGTTCCTTCAACCTCTGTGAAGGACTTTTTCATTCATCCTGACATAGACGGGAGAAGGAGCAAGTGGATTGCCAAAATCCTCGAGTTTGACCTAGAAATAAATCCCACCAAGATAGTGAAAGGCCAAGGTTTAGAAAATATTTTGGTTGAATCTAATTATAAAGCTTTGGGGGTTAACTTCATCAATGCTTTCTCAAAAAATCAGCAGGCTGAAGCGTTTGATAAAAGTCCTCGAGGAAGCCCTCCGTTAGCAGAATGCACCTGGTACAAAGATATTATATTTTTTCTATAGGAATTAAGCCCCCCTGATGGCATGGGAAGGAGAAAGGCAAGAGCATTAAAGCTCAAATCGATCAGATATTGCCTTATTGACCAAGTCTTGTATTGGAAAAACCCTCTAAGAGTGATTTTGAAGAATTTAGACCCATAAGAAGCCCATAAAATTATATTTATTTCCATGATAGCCTCTATGGGGGAAATCACTTCTGGAAAACCAAATCCTACAAAATTCTTAGGGACAGATACTACTGGCCTACTCTATTCACTGATGTCTGTGTGAAATTCAAGGCTTGTATTAAATGTCATGAATTCTCTAGAAAGTAACAACTCAAGTCCCTGCCACTTAAGCCTGTAGTAGCTTCAAGTCCCTTTCAACAATGAGGCTTAGGTTTTATTGGGGAAATACACCCTCCTTCAAGTGGTCAACACAGGTGGATTTTAACTGCAACAAATTATTTCACCAAGTGGATAGAGGCTATCCCCACAAGGAACGCTTCGCATAAGGTGATCATCGGTTTTATGGAGGATATTATAGTAAGGTTCGATTTCCCAATCAGAATTGTCAACGACAACGTTGCATCCTTCAAAGATGAACCATTGATCAGGTTTTGCGAGCAATTCAAAATTGCACTAATTAACTCTACCCCCTACTATCCTCAATGCAATGGATTAGTAGAATCCTTAATAAAAGCCTGGTAAAGATCATAAAAATATTGCTACAGGATAACAAGAAAGCATGGGATTCAAAGCTCAAATTTTCTCTATGGGCTGATAGAGTGACAACAAAGAGGTCCTTGGGAATCTCCCCTTTTCAACTTGTATATGGGACTGAAGAAGTTTTTCCTTCCAAGCTGGCTCTGCCTGTGGAAAAGTTCTTCCAAGACTACCAGGAAGAGCCTGATGACATGTTTAGGAGGATACATTAGCTGGTAGAGGAGCATCATATTATAGAGAAGGTGATGGGTAGAGCACATGACTGTCAACAGAAAATCAAGCAGGCCTTTGATAGGAAGGTGAGAAAAAATAATTTCCAGCTGGGAGATGTAGTGCTCAAATGGGATGCTCCCAGACAGGACAAGGGAAAGCATGGTAAATTTGAAGCCATTTGGATCTGCCCCTTCAAAATATTTGAAGCATTTCCAAACAACACTTACAGGTTGTAGAATCCGGAAGGTGATGATTTTTTTGGTGGCCCTGTGAACAGGCACTTCCTGAATTTTTTTTTTCTAGAGCCGCAATCGGCGTACCACCATTGTAAATATCATTCATATTTCATGTTTAATTTGTATTATTTCTAATATAATACTCCACAACCCAATGCTCAGGCACTGAATCTTTGAAAGGAGTTCTTAGAGCCTCGCAGGGAGGACTCTATCCCCCATGGAGCCTAATGTTATCACATAAAATTGTCAAGGTATTTAGAGTCGTGTTTCCTACCTAAATCTATAATTTTGTCTGTCTTTCCTCCCTGTGTAGGCCCTATTATAATTTTTCCTCTTGGCTTGTGGTGTTCCTTTCGTTTGTCTTCATCTAGTTGGTCAAACTATTTTCCTTGTCAGGCCGCCTGAAAGCCATCAACCATAAGCCTTTATGTTTTTCCCTAGGTTCAATGCATTTCTCCCTTTGCCTCTGTCACTGATCCTCTTATTTTTCCCGAGCCTCCAGCCAATCACCCAAGTAATCGATCACAGGCCATAATCATGACCACTGAGCATAGCACTTGAAACATTTTAAAATGGATTCAAATCAAGTGAGAGAAAATGATCAACCTTCAACGACAAGGATATTTCAAGTAGATCAGATCGACGGTCATCAGAATATCAAGACCATGCAGTGGCACAAAGAATAACATTAGGCATAGTCGCAAAGTATTGATATCATCCTAGTCATTGATCCTGGGAAGGACGTGTGGTGTAGGATCAACATTTCTCTGACTTGTAGGATGGAGATGTCAAAGGGCAAGTTGCAAGGACTCATGAAACATGAAGCAGAGAAATGATAAAGGTCATCTGATTGAAGGGGATGTGTGACGCTCGATCCGAGCGTTGCGATTTCATGACTCGGGGTTATTAGCATAGAGCGCATTGTGAATTCGTGAAATGCGAAATCGCGATGCACCTAAAAGTTAAGCCCACGATCACGCACCAGAGTCACATAGAAGGTTGGGCCAAGAGAAAGGTAAGCACCCAGTCAATTGGTAGGCAGCTAAGCCTGATTGAGGAGATGATCATGGCCGTCCATTCTAAAGAAAGATCAATCGTTGATATCAAAGGGTTGTTTCATGATTTTGGGCATCGCTACAATGGATATCAGGGGGAGTGAAAACTCTCGAAATGCAAAGCCCTAAAATATTATGAGGAATAAGCATGAGGTCACAGCCCGCAGTCGCATGGGGTGATGGGAAGAAGCTGTGCCAAAGAGCCAAGAACACCTGTGTTGGAATACAAAAGGAAAGCAGCATAGCCTAAGGTTCTGAAACCATCTTGAAGAAGTCATGGGCACTGCCCGGGGCATTGATGGGTGTTAGGCTCGATCTTGATCCCGAGGCAGTTAGTTAATGGAATCAAGGGGAGGTATTTCAAACCTTGTTTCACCCCATAAATGGAAGGCATGGAAGCATCGGTCGTGGAGGCAGGCTGTCAGCCCAAGGTCACTCTGTCAATGAATTTTTCTGAAAAGCCCATACTGATATGAGATCACGTATGACAGAAGAATGTATGTGAAGTTTGACAGGAGAATAAGAAGACATGAAGGCTTGAAAGTAGTGACCTGAGCATGATTCTGTAGGGAGGCGAGTTTCTTTGAGTATATATACTCATTTTTTAATATTTTGTAGGGGTCGATGGTAGAGCTAAGCTCCCAAATTGTGAAGTTTTAATGAACTCTCTGGTCATCTGGTTATGTATACACATTTGAAACTTCTTGTTTAATGACAATCATCTTTCTTACTCACTCTTGTTTCCCCCTGATGCTGAAATAATTCATGATTGACTGATTTGCTTGAATTATCATGACTTCATTATTATGAAAGTTTGATTATAGTGTTTTTATGGCTCCTTTCATCTTCTTTGAGATTTGAATTCAAGAATTTCTCGTGTTTAAATTGTTCTTCCTTAGATTGTTGAGAGACTTGATGTCTTCAACAAATCTCTACATTTCCTCATCGAAGTCTTCCTCCTACTCACCTTTACTACAACTTATTGTCTGAAGTTAGACTAAGCCTTCACTTGCTTATGCTTTCCAGCCCAATTTTCTGAGTTAAGATGATATTTTCCTCAGAGTGCGCCCATTTTTCCTTTTATAACCAACCTGTGACATAAAACTATGATGGGTATTGGGTTTGCCTTTCCCAGAATATGAAGGGTGACTTTCGATGCTAACACGGTGGATCAACACTGGATCAATAGTGATGCACCTATCCAACCATAGGTAACCTCCGTGGAAGCACAACAGGAGGAGTTTAACGCATGCATTAACCTCCCGATGTCCTCCGAAGTGTGTTATCTTCATCACATTGAGGATTGTTGATCTTGCGATGTCCATGGTCTACGCCTGGGGGACTATCTTCGACTTCTTCCCTGTTGTATTTTTCAAATACTTATGTGGTGTGACCATTCCATAATTCTTGGAGTCTCCTAAGTTGAAATCACTGATCTTAAGCATCAGAATCTGTTCCAACTATGGTCCAACTACGTGTATCCCCTTCAGGAGGTAGGCAGTGATCAATGTATATTTGAAGTCCCTCGAGACGCTGTCATGGATAACTACACTAGCCAGAGGCAGGATATAGTTGGGCAGGACCGACAGGATGAGCTTCGCATTCGCCAAGTCATCACAGTGCTTGCTTCATTTCTCAGCAGTGGGTCAGCTAGACTGACACTACGCAGTCGACAGGGATGCTTCCAATCCTCGCATCGATGAGGTCTGTACTCCTACGAAAATCACCTTCTCAACCATGAGGTCTATTAGGATCTCTTCTATGGATTTATCTACTACTCTAAGGTCACCTGGCATACACGCTCGAGATCAAATATCTCAAGTAGGTGGATAAATACTCAAGGTAGGAAGAACGGGTGATGAGGTCTCAATAAGCACTGCATGAAAGAAATTAGTTCTCTGTGGGCTCGGATAATCATAATTTTCAAAAGTGTCTACGGTAAGACATTCAACGGGTTAAATAGATAACATCTTAATAGACTCCTCCAACGGGTAGTAATTCCTCAATCAATACAATTCCATCCGTTATGGCATGGTCTCAACAGTCCAATGGAGATATTTCTAGAAATAACTGTGTTTCTATCCATTCTAGAGTGTCATTATAACAGTTGCGACTCCTCCAATGATCATATTTATTCTCCATGGGGAAGTGATAGTTTACGTTGTTCTGCTATTCCACATAAGGTTATCATCTTTCCTTTAAACAAGCCTATCCCTCCCAATAAAGGAATCATAGCAGGATTTCTCAAAATTTCCCAAGTATTTTCTGTCATAATGTTCACCTGTTTTTCCTCATCCAATACACACTCTATGTCGAAGTATCCTATTCTTGTTTCTATGCACTCTTTCTCTTTTAATATCTCTGATAAACGAATGCCTCTCTGATCATTCAGTGTTTCTTTCATCTGCAATAGTATAACCTCTGATTCTTTCTGATTCTTTAGCATATTCTTAGTCTCTTGAACTTCTTCATGGTCTTATTGTCTCATGTTCATCTCCTCAACTTTAGAAATCATTCTAGGACAATCCAAAACTTCATTTCCAGTAGATTTACAACAAAGGAAAATAGGACCTCGACCAGGGCATTCCTTAGCAAGATGTCCCAGTCTTCTGCAACTATAATAAAGAATCAATCCTCTCTTTCTCTTAAATGATCCCCACCCTTTCTTGTACTATGCACTGGGATCATAGTGATGGACCTATAAAAAATTATTTCTAGGATCTTGCATCCACTTGTTAGTCCAACAATTATTTCTATGCATAGGAATAACATATCTTTCACTATTTCTATAATATCTATTTATATCACATCTTCTTTCTTCTAGTTGTTCCCTAGTTTTTAGACTAGGAAAAAATCTATCAAACATACCTAGATCCATTCTTTCGAAACAAAACTTCCACTTATCTTACCTTTATCAGAGCACAAATCCTTAATATCTTACCTCTTTTCTTTAGATCTGATTCCTTTCTTGGCATAGAGCTTCACAAGTCAAGTAGAATATTGTGCACTACAACAACAAACCTATGCATAGAGATTTCTCTTTTCTTCAGTTCCCAACAATCACAGTTTTAGGTCCCAGAAATGGAACCATTTTCTGGCACAAGGGCACATCCAAGGTTCAATGCTACAACAACACATCAACAAAACCCTAACTATCGGCCCTTTCGGCAACACTTGCGAAGTAGATGAAGTCTCACCCAAGGTAGAGGCAGGGGGGTTGCAGGAATCAAGTGTCCACAACCTAGCTAGGACACAGATATGTGATTACAACACTTAACAGAACACTTAGCAGTTAATATTCATTAGTATTTAACCCTGATTCACATCGCAGGTTAAAACCCTAATTACAAAACAACGCAATATTCAAACAGATATAAGCACATATAATCGTTTAGCACATAACATTAAGCAGATCTAACATTCATTCAAATCATTAAGAACTAAAAACTATATCAGATGCATCTAATAGACATAAATATACAGCACTAAGCATAAATCACATCAATCTCACAAAGCAACCATAACACAGGATATACATGGCTCACCCCCAGCATGGGGAAATATCCACCAACCCTTCATCTTCTTTATTATCTTATTTCAATATTCTTACATGCACAGAGCCACAAAACCAACTCTGCATAGGACAAGAGATCTGCGCACACCTCGCCAAATCCTCCTTCCCTAAGTTAGGCCCAAGCATATATCCTTTACAAAGTCTCTTACAATCACTTGCACTTATCTCTGCAAGTCTTACACAATATGCAGAAAGCGTTCACAACTATTCTCACTTAGCTAATATTAGCACTAAGCCATCGACCTTTATCACATATCCTAGGTACTTATTTATACATTTATAAAAGAGGCCTAAACATGGGTAAACCCATGGGCTGACATCCCATACCCATTACATAAATCCTAATCCCACAAAAATCCTGCAAAAGGGGGAGAGATCCCATGATCTCTGCTTCACCTGGGTGCTCTGCCTTCGACCAACCTATCGAAGTCCCAAAATTGGTCAAACATGACCCAAGTTCTCCGAAACTTGGTCAAGGGACAACATGATCTCATTTTAAGTTCTTTACTGATCATTTTGCATTAAAATATCTAGTTAACAAGCCTATTTTGGAAGGAGGAATTTGTCGATGGTTTTTACTGTTTCAGGAATTTTCATTCGAGGTGATCATTAAACCTCAAAGATGCAATGTGGGGCCTGATCACCTGTCTAGATTAGATTTAGGAGAGAGTGGAAGAGAAGTTGATGATAAGCTCCCAGATGCATACTTGTTCTCAGTTGAGGCCATAACAGAATACCTGGAAGACATAGAAGTCTTCTTAAGCACACGGACCTGCCCAGAAACATACTCCACAACTCAAAAATGTCATATGGTCATTAGCGTAGTAGACTATAAATTGATTGCAGAGAAATTGTATAAGTTGGGCCTAGATAGTGTCCTTGTGAGGTGTGTCTTAGATCATGAGAGACAAGACATACTGTGGGAATGCCATAGTGGAGTTGTGAGAGGCCATGTTGGAGGAAAGGCCACTGCGTAGAAGGTCCTCCAAGATGGATTATGGTGGGCCACACTCTTTAAGGATGAAAATGAATATGCTAGATCTTGTGAGGTCTATCAGAGAGTAGGTAAGGCATCATGACGAGATGAATTTCCTTTTCATCCAGTTCGATTTCTACAAACATTTGAGAAATGGGCAGTTGAATTCATTGGGTCAATCAACCCCAAAACTAAGCATTCAAAGGATAGGTATATTAATACCGCAACTGATTACCTTACACATTGGGCTGAGACAGAAGTTATCTAAGATTGCTTGACTGATACTGCTGCAAGGTTTATTTTTGAAAGTATTATCACTCGGTTTGTGTTGGCATAGGGGCAGACCCAGGGTTCAATGCTACAACAACACACCAACAAAACCCTAACTATCAGCCCTTTCAGCAACACCTGCGAAGCAGATGAAGTCTCACCCGAGGTAGATGGAGGGGTGGTTGCAGGACTCAAGTGTCTGCAACCTTATCTGGGACACATATTTGTGATTATAACTCTTAATAAAGCACTTATCACCATTAGTTCCTTAATATGAAATAAATAACCAATTTGCTGGTAAGACAGAGCTTTGCAGCATTCACAATGAACTAATGTATTCAAGCACTTAGCATCAACATATTATTCATATCTAACAGATCAAGCACTTAGAACATACCTATAGGTCAGATCTAATATTCTACACATCATTAGCACCAAGCATAAGAAGATCTATTTAATCATCTCAAGGCACTTAGCAAACAATCACATCAATGCATCAGAACAAGGCACAAAGCAGACAACACAGTGTTTACAAGGTTCACCCCCACCCTGGGGCTATGTCCACCAACTCTTCTTCTTTATTGTCTTCAGTCAAGTGGTTACAAGCACAAAGCCTCAAAACCCTTACTCCGCACATGACAGAAGATCTGCGCAGCTCGCTAGATCCTTCTTCCTTGCTCTACAACACAAAGCCTTCCACAACTTCTTACAATTACTTGCACTTAGCTCTGCAATCCTCTTATAGTCATGCACAAAACACTTACAAAACCCTACTAGAACTTAGCATACATCACATAGATGATAATCTATATCACTTCCTTTTCTCCCTATTACATCGCTTAGTCATTTATTTATACATTACAAAAGTGGGCCTAAGCATGGGTAAACCCACGTGCCGACATCCCTTTCCCATTACATATTCCCAAAAACCCAAAAGGGACCCAAAAGTGGGCCGAGATCCCATGATATCTTCTTTGTCTTGTGCTCTTCCTTCGACAGGGTGTCAAAGTCCCAAATTAGGTCAACATGACAAAGAAACTCCTAATACTTGGTTAAGGGCCAACACGCCTCTAAAACTCACCTATGACTTGTCTCGAGTCACTCTAGTCTGAGAAATTATTCCTCGAACGCCTCAATCTTGGCTCGATCTGCTTCAACCCACTTCCTTGTTGTGGCCTCTTTCTCAGTGAATTCCAGGATCACTGCATCATTTACTGGTCCTTCCAGGCGTTTTTCTACTATGAGGATGACATGTTCTAGCTCTGCTCCTTGTCTTTCAACCTCTGTAAATAACTGGCATGTCTTATCATGCATAGGTTGAAGTCGTTGAGTGAATTCCATTACTTTTCTCTAGATCATATGGATCTGTTGTTGAGTTTTGCGTTGTTCATGAGATCTTTTCATTCTATCTACTACAAACAGGGCCTTCAGTTGCGCCTGTAATGTATCCACATGTTGTTTTGCTTCTTGGAGCTGTGATTCCAATGCCTGTAATTATGGATTCTCTATAAGGTTTTCATATGTTTGGGTGCTCTGTTTACTTAGTTTCTTGCACTCCAAGGAAATATCTTTTAATCTGTCAACTGCATTGTGAGCAATTGCTTCTCACTGGTCTCTTGTCTCCTGAGGGGTCTTGGGCACAACGCAGAGATCTAGGTTTGTGATGCGCTGCTAGAGCTTCTAGATTACCTCTTAGAGTTATGCCACCTGATGTGGAACTTGTTCTTCTTCCTTTACTTCAATGACTATCATAGAGTGAAGTGCTCTGTGAACCCTTTCCTATACTTCGAGTTTCTCTGTGAGCAATTGTTCCTTGTTTTTCTATAGCTCTTTTTTCTCTTCATCCCACTTTGCTTGGAGAAAAAAAAATTCATGTTCTACATTACTGTGCTATTCTATCAGATCTCCCTATGCTTGCACCAAATCCTGGGTGGCTTGCACTATCTCTTCTTGAGATCGTTGAAGGCGAGATTCAACTGTATCAGCAATCCGGTGTAGTTGAGCTGGCTCATCACCTAGTTCTGTTGGTCCTTCTATCAGAGGTGCAGTAGAAACTATGCGGCTGGACTGTAGTGCCTACTGCACTTCTTGAACTTCGACCTTGATGCAACTAAACACCTCCTCCTTCTTGGCTTTCTGCTTCTCTACTATCTCTAGAGAATCATCATTCAAGGATGCTACAATGAATTCAAAGTCATCCGGGGTGAGGATAGTCTCGAACTTGGTCCTGGTTTCTTTAACTTTCTTCTGGGATGAAGGCTTCCATTAGTTCCTTAATATGAAATCAATAACCACTTCACTGGTAAGACAAATATTCACAACATTCACAATGAACTAATGTATTCAAGCACTTAGCATCAACAGATTATTCAAATCTAACAGATCAAGCACTTAGCACATACCTATAGATCAGATCTAATATTCTACACATCATTAGCACCAAGCATAAGAATATCTATCTAATCATCTCAAGGCACTTAGAAAACAATCACATCAATGCATCAGAACAAGGCACAAAGAAGACAACATAGTGTTTACATGGTTCACCCCCACCCTGGGGCTACATCCACCAACTCTTCTTCTTTATTTTCTTCAGTCAAGCGGCAAGAACAAAGCCTCAAAACCCTTACTCCGCACATGACAGAATATCTGTGCAGCTCTCTAGATCCTTCTTCCTTGCTCTACATCACAAAGCCTTCCACAACTTCTTACAATGACTTGCACTTAGCTCTGCAAGCCTCTTACAGTCATGCACAAAACACTTACAAAACCCTACTAGAACTTAGCATACATCACATAGATTTTGATCTATATCACTTCCTTTTCTCCCTATTACATCTCTTAATCATTTATTTATACATTATAAAAGTGGGCCTAAGCGTGGGTAAACCCATGGGCTGACATCCCTTTCCCATTACATATTCCCAAAAACCCAAAAGGGACCCAAAAGTGGGCCGAGATCCCATGATCTCTGCTTTTTCTTGTGCTCTTCCTATTATAGGGTGTCTAACTCCCAAATTAGGTCAACATGACCAAGAAACACCCAAAACTTGGTCAAGGGCCAACAATTTGGATGTCCTAGGAGTCTGACTAGTGATCAGGGTGGTCATTTTGTCAGTAGTACAACAACAAATATTACAATAGAGTTCTTAATTCAACATCATAAAAATATCCCCTACCATCCGCAAGCTAATGGCACTGTAGAGGTGTTTAACAATATTCTTTAGAGAGAATTAACAAAGGTTAGTTGCGCAAATAGGGAGGATTGCGATGACTGAGTCCCAACAGTTTTATGGGATTATAGGACAACCACAAAGAAACTCCACATGTATACTCCATTTCAGTTAGTATATGGGAAAGAGGTTGTGGTACTTGTAGAATTCATTACCCCGAGTCTATACATTGCATAGATTACAGACATGTCGGAGGATCAATCAGTTGCACAGAGGTTTATGGAATTGAAAGAACTTGAAGAGACCATGTTTTTATCATAATTTCATCAATTAGTTGAGAAAGAAAGGAAGGAAGCTTGGCATGATAGACACAATAAGACTCAAAAATTTGTGCAAGGACGTAAGGTCCTACTTTATGACAATCAATACCAAAAACATCTAGGTAAGTTGTGCATGCATTGGTTGGGACCATTTATAGCTGTGGAGATCGGACCTTTTGGAGTAGCCAGACTCGTGCAACTAGATGGTATACTTATGCCAGGATGGGTGAATGGTGCTCGCCTGAAACCCTATATTTCACAGAATTGAGCTAAAGGACTGTTTCTCTAGTCCAAAAGAGCATGTATAGTAGGTAGATTTGATTTTTTTTATTTTTTTAATTTCTGTGAATTTAGTTAATAAAGTCGAAGTGTACATTGTTGCACCACAACATGTAGTTCACTTTTCTATCTAAGTGTGTTTTGATGCAGAACTGCTTACTCAGTAGTATAGGATCATAAGAGCCAAGATATATATTAATGAATGTCATTAAATGTGATAGGGACCCCTTTTTGGTTGGAGGGAGAGTGAATACAGACACAATCCTAGTCCATGTGCTACACGAACCTAGTCTAGTCATAGAATTTATTACCGCTACAGTAACCAATCCAAAGTTTGTTAAACCATAAAGCCACGATACACGAATATGCCATCAGTATTCGTGCCAGGATTCTCATATGTTAAATGGTAAGGTATGGATTCAACCACGTCCCTGACCAACTTTCTCAGTAAATGCCAAGATCACCCAATATATTTACCCCATTAACCAATCTCGTCGGACAAATCATATCCAAGTTGCGTTTATAGGTTTAATGATGAATATCCTTAGCAGTTATTACAGGACTTGCCTGCTAAGCCCGAGTATAAGGTTCTATAAAATTGGGGTAAGGCATATTGTTTCCCAGAGAGAACTTAGTACCTTGAAATTTTTGAATTGTGCTCAAGCCTATACAATCCCTCGACCCTTAGTTGCGATCCCCAATCCTAGTTAGCTTGTTGAATTTTTTTTATAGTTTAGAGTCACTATGCCGAGAGCTACAGGGAGCAGAAGTTTAGTTTCTAAGGATGCAGTGTCGGATGAGCCATGTGATCGCCGGATCAAGATCATGGGTGATCTCAAAGGTAAGGTCAAGCAACTCAAACTCCTTGACCTCGACCTAATAGACCAGGTTTTGTTCCCGCAAATGAAAATTTATGTCTTCTGGAGTGTCACTCCGAATGAGTTGGGAGGAATGCAGTTCATGCTAAAGCCAAATTTCATCAACCTCCTCAACTCCACTATTATGAACCTTAGATATTTAACAATTTTTGGCACTACTGGTGAGGTTACGAGATGTACCAAGTTCCTCATTAGCAGGGTACATGACATAAGCCTTTGTTTGGATAGAAGATACCCAATTCACACAGAGGATATCCATCAAATACTATATTATCCATCGAAGGTGAGGATGTATCCAAATGATTTCAGGGTCCCAACAAGCATGGGAAGAAAAAGGGAGAACCTATCTTGTATGAATAATTTCATATGTAGGGGGGGGGAATACAACCAATATTGACCCCATTCTACCCAAGATAGTCATGACTGCTTTTTACGTAATTGATAGCAAGGTCATTTGTTCATATTACAAAGGATAATGTACATTGGATGCCCTATCAGTGGAAAATGTTTGCGCTAATGGAGTTGTGTTCAATTGGTGCAGTTACTTGTTGGAATAACTCTTGGTGGCTTGCGAGGAATATCAAGAGAAGGGAGGAACCTTAACTTATGGATACTTTTTACTTGCATTCAGTATGTTGAATTGGACATCACCTATAGGAATATTTCTATTGCTAGCAGATCAGAGTCGACTGGTAAAGATGTTCAAGCCTTGGCACTCAAGGTTAGAATTGATGAAAACTACATTCAACAACACAACGTTCTCGAAATGGTATAACCGATTGTTGGACTCAACTCAGAGATTGAACATACCTTAGGAGTTTCTCAAACTAAATATGTGTAACATCGCATTCAGCATGAACTACCACCAAAAATTTGGATGGCCAAGGAATGCTAAGCGAGAATACTTCAACACTCAGATGTTTCCAGTTTACCTGGATGAATAGGCCTTTGACAAGGAGGTCATGTCATGTCTAGGAGTCAAATGCATCCCTCACAAGTTAGGGATACACTACCTCCTGTCGGCAGAATTGTTGAATAAAAAGGACCAGGAAGAAGGGGTAGGAGTGAGGTTGGGCCCGGAGGAATAGAAGAAAGAAGCTCCAGAGAAGCCAGATTCAAAAGAGGAGGAAGAGATGCAATCGTTGGAGAGAAAGAAGAGAACATTGCCTATGTTCCCACAACTTCTAGCTAAATCCATGTTGACAGGTAAGGATTTAAACAAAATCCTCAGTGTTGCCTTCCTTGGAGCCTCATTGTCCAAGAAACCTAGGATGGGGATCTCCCTAGTAAAGGTTCTCAACCCCTAGCCAATATCTTCAACCATTCCTTGTAATCAAGCAACAGCTTGAGCGACCCAAGTTATTGATATCTAGGATGACCTTGAGCTTGACACCACTCCATTCAAAACCATCATGACTAAACAACCCCCATCATCCCCACAACCCAAGTTTCCACCTTGAGAAATCACCATCCCATCCCAAACCACCGACCTAGATACCATGCAGTTGGACCCTCCCGAGCTACCCGAACAGAGACCAAAACTCAATGGTCTAAACCCCGAAGCCTAGAACTAACATATTGTACCTTTTGTACCAATTCAAGACACTCCACCTTCAATAGAGATGCAAACTATACCAATACCACAAGTCTTGAGTCCTCCACACACTCCCTCAATGACCAAGGTTGAGGGTGGTATCCAAAAGAACGCAACCCCAAAAGTCGAGGTCCACAAAGAGGCAAAGGTACCAGAGGTTCAGAAGGAACTTGACATGGCATCAGGATAGAGTGCAACATCGTTGCAGGAAAAAATGGAGCTAGGACTCCAGAACCCACAATAGTGTGCAGAGATGATGCAACTCTACCTAGGAAGAATAGAAGTGCTACCTTTCCCGCCATCATCATTAAGGTTGAGACTTGCGCCAGGTCCATATATGGGAGAGGAAGAGGTGGTGACCCCTTCACAACATTTGATAGCCAATGGACTCCCACTGTAGGTTTGAGTACCCAGGGAGGCCACCCATTCTTCTATTGACCTCATGCAGTGGCCATCAACATAGTTAGTCAGGATGATCATATCCTCAATTGATCAACTAGAGCAGAGGCTCCAGCAGGCTGAAAGGGATGGATATTTTTCAAAAATGGATATCACTCCTTGCCCAAGCATGCAGGACATGAGAGAAATATGTCAAGGTCCAGGAGGAGTAGAAACTGGAAATATTCCAGGAGAATCTTGCCAAAGCCTAGACAGAGATAATGAAGGCAACACCACAACTGTCAAAATTTAGTGTCGTAGAAGAACCTTGTCGAATCCTGGCCAGAGATAAGGAAGGAAGCACCACAACTACCATAATCCAATGCCACAAGATAACCTGAGAAAAAAATCAAGCTACTCTAGGGAGCATGGTCACAGTTGGCCATTCATGCAGAGAACCTGTAAGCACAACTACGGGAGAGCGATCGTGAAGAAGAAAAACAACCTAGGAAGCTTCAGGAGAAGATGGAAAAAGTAATGCTGGAAGGAAATAATGCTAGAGAAACACTGCACAAATGCACAAATGAATGCATGAGGATCTTTCATGAAGTTAGCGATTGGATGGGTATCATTTCAAGGCATAGCCAAACTCTATAGGATGTGCGCACAAAGATACAATCACTCAATGAATAAGTTTCTCTCACCATAGATCCACTGGAGAAGCATGAAAAAATTGATCAGATCCAACAGGCAGATAACGAGCTAAATGATTTATTTGAAGCACAATCAGTAGCTAAGAAAGAGATATGGGAATTTTGACTTGTCGTTTAGACAGTGTACATGCAGATGCATCAGGTAGATGCTACATATGATTCTAAATGGAAATCCCTAGTATCATCCAATCCTAAAGGATGCATTACATATGAGACTCAACAATTCATACCCGAAGCCTCACTCCTTTCCAAGAAATGGAAAGACAAAATTGTGGGTTTTCAAGAAGTCAAGAAGCGAGCCTTGGAGTTGGTCCCAGAGTTGGGCCCTTCATTTGAAGAAGTAGAAAAGGAAAGAGCACAAGAATAATATTAAATAAAAGTGAAGACAGAGGAAAAAACAAAGCAAAATGCACTCCCAGAAGCCATGAAAGAGCCAAGGAATTGACTCGAGGGTGAGTCAAGGATTGTGGTTGGAGCCTGTTGGGCCCTTCCTTTTTGGTTAGAAGTTGCGCAAGGAAGACTACAGTCCCAATTTTGGTCAAACACAAGCTGTGCAATCCACAAAGGAGTTGGAAAGTGGAGCAAGCAAAGAAACAAAAACTGGTTGCGAAGAAGGACAACACAACACCAACAAAGAAAAAGAAGTTACAATAGAACAAGAATAAGAAAGCATGTGAAGGCTAAAGCTAGAAGATCCTAGTCATCCTACATATATGGGATGCACATGATTGTAAAGGGTTAGATGGCATAGCTGATATAGATGGGTAGATGGCATAGAGGTTATAGACAGAATTATCATTTACTCTGTGTAGGTTCTGTGATTGTAATTGGTATCCATTTTTGGAAAAGGGTAGATAGATCTCTGAGGAATGAGTCCGTAGATAGAAGTCCATGACAGAGTAATGAACTATATCTGTGAAACTGTATCTAAGAATATTTTTTGATAATATATATGGAAGGACCTGAAATTTTCGAATATTCCTTGTAATTCTCTATTTATGGTTATGAGTTGTCTCTTTACTTTACATGTCTGATAAGATCAATACACTATAACTATTTGCAAATGTTGTCACAACTTGATTGTCTTTATAACCAATTATGAATGAGTTCATATATGTTCTTTGATTAGTTCATCTTACACAAGGTTATGGTTAATCTTGAATATTCTAGAAACCTTCCTAAGTATTTTCCTTTCCCTTCCCTATCTTCTTGTCTTGGTTGCGCTTCGGGTGAGACTCCGTCTCTCTAGAGAAGATGAAAATGGAAATGCTCTAGAATACTCGGTACCTTTTGTTGGTAACCTGAGAACGACCCTAGTCTGATCAATTCTGCACCAACAATATACGCATGTGGTGTCGGATGTGTGTCACGATAGCATAGTATGGTGTTTGAAAGACGCTAGAAGAGTCTCACACAAGAACAGGGAAAATCTACCACATGTCGCTGCATCGCCTCCAGAAGATCCTCTACCTAAACCTTGGGAATTCTTTTCATCAAACAAGACAGGTTTCCCTACACATTTTGAAGCACTCTATCAACTTCTCCTCCCACTGGCTCATCCCCTTGGTTCCTTTTCCAATTTCGTGGGAGTCCATATGGTCATCATGGACCCAAATATACGTAACATACATGTTTTAATTAGTACTTAACATCATCCAAAAATATTTTTTTTCTTCTACAAAAATACAAAAAAATGAAATATTAAAAAGAAAAGGGTCATACCTATGTCTCTGTAGGCGGATCCTAGTTGTAATGGTATGTCTGGATCTCCTCTAAAGTTGATCCCTGCATATGGGTAGTCATCCATAGCTATCACCTGTTGATGACACCAGAAGAAAAACTCATCGTTGTAGGGTGTTGGTACCCTACCACCTTCCAACCATCTCATTACTTCGATCCATCGTGCCATGGCTAGATCGTGAAGTTCATGCAGAACAATATCGACTTTAGGGACCAAGCTTGGAACTCGCTCGAAGAAAAAACTACATAGGATAGACAAAAACCTGAAGTTCCTCTTTCTACTTTGTTTGCAGTCTGTTAGATGGCTCTTCATGTTGGTCAGTAGTGAGGCGCACGAGTCATAAATCGTGGGTCACAAGCACTCCATCGAGTATGACATAAGGGGACTTGATGATTGATATAGTGAGGCTAACCCTATGATCCGTGTCAACACTAGGAGAATGATCTTGAGAATCAGATTTTTGATTGCTCTGATCGAGAGTTGGATTTCTACCTTCTCGGTCCCTATAATGCAATGAGTGGATATGTAGTCCTCTATGTTTATGCCACTCCCAACTCCCCAGGATTTGAGCTTCACCACCTCACCCCGATGTGGAAATCCTATCAGAAATTATATGTCATCAACTTCAATTCTCAATGGTTTCCCATCAAGGTTCAAGACTTCTATATCTGGATCCCAGTAGTTCACTAGCATCTGGAGAAGTCTCACTTGAGCCCTCATGCCTTTGAGAGCCCAAAATTTATATATCCCACATATTCTTAATGCCATTTGGTCCCTTGTATAACTCTCCATTGCAACATCAACCTCTTCATGCTCTCTTTCTCTCCACTCTAGCACCATCCTGCAAGTTTAAAATCATTTTTTGAGTCAATATCATTTTAAAATTTCAACCCACGAACTTGTATGCGAGCTGCATCTTACATAGTCACGTATAGGGTTGCATATACACCGTCTATTTTGATAACAATCATGTATGGGGATGCATACACATGACCCGATGACATACATCCCGTGTACACCCTAGTTTATAGTTTACACCTTCAAATACTCAAAAATTGAAGCGTAATTTAAAATTTTAAACCAACAGAAATAAAGAGAAGGGAAAGAAGAATTACTTGGTCGTGACAGTTTCCAATTCCGTCACTCGTAGCTCATGCAATCTGCAGTTGAAACCCGACATCAATTTGGTCCAAAATGCACTATTTGGGTAAAAGATAGAAATGGTATAGTAAAATTGTTTATTTTCACTATTTATAAAAAAAATTTACCCACTTTGCATAGTTTTTGCTAATATTTTGGCCTAGTGGACTAATAAAATAGTGGATGTAGTTGGTTTTGGTGGTTTTATCCAAGGATTCTTGCGGTTTATAGTGTCATGTCACCCATTCATAAATTTGGAAGGTATTTACATTGAACAACATATAGGATAGGTCATCACTCCATTTTGCACATTGGCATTATCCTATAACTACAATTTGTATGCCTTAGGTACGAACCCATTTATTAGCAACAAATAACCTTCTTTCTATAGCTAGAAATTTCGTTATTGAATGGTAGAGACTTACTAAACATGGTTTCCCTAGTTATAACCTTCCATTTGGTGCCCATACATATATTTTATCCATAGGACCAAGAGTCCCTTATAGCTAATATATGAATTTGCATTCGAACCTCATTTCTTACTCACAAGCATGCCACCCTATACCTATGGGACTCCCAACAAGTCTGATTTAAGCTTCTTTCCGACTCTCTCAAAAAGTGAAAAGATTGACGAGTGAACTTGTCTCTTTCACACTCATACATTGGAATTGAAAGGACGTCTATTTGGTGTAATTTTAACCCTTTTTCAAACCAAGTAGACTAAATTTATGAAAAAGGAAATTCTTTAGCATTAAGTTGTAATTTCATCTCATTGTCTTTCTTGCAATATTGATCCTATTGTCAGTTCTCACTTTCACATTATAATCCTATCACCTTAGTAGTTTGCATCATCATCCAATAAGATCCCTATTTATATACTTTGCATCTTGACACCCTATACCCCAAGATGAAACATTCCCCCTAGTGTCAATATCCTGCATGCACCTTCTTGCATTGAGAATAGGTATGTTCCATTGTTAGAAGTAGTTTCTTACTCGGGACACTAGTTTCCTCCTCTGTATCATAGCATTCATTTGACTATGAAAAACCAAAAAAGATGGGCATGAAAAGAATATTATCTTATGTTGGAAGAAGTCGTGTCGCCATTGAATATAGAAAAAAAATTTAAGTCTACTTGTCATCAAAATTTTGGGTTTAGCATGAACTTAGGAAGCTGAGGTCATTACTTAGAGTTTACTCCCATGACTAGTTACTCTTCCAATTTGTATGGAGAGTTTGGTTGGTGCCTCCTATATCACAAAGTTTCATCAGTGATTTTATGCTACTAGAGTTGTCCATAAGTCTCATGCTCTTGTTCAAAGGATGTCTATCATCTTGTGTCTACCATTTCTCAGAACTCTTGAATTTGCATGTTGGCCATACCCTCTTTGTGTCTCAGAGTTACATGAATTTGTATTCATACCTTGCACCCTGGTCCTACTTTCCTTATGGGTAGGTAACCTTGAACCCAATAGTCGACATCTCCTCATTGGTCGTTGACTGGAAGGTTTCCCTTATGTTCGATAAAAATAAATCTATTCACACAATGGGATTCATGCATTGTCTTGGATGCCATTATCCTTATTGGTGGTTTCCTCACCTTTGTTGGAAGTTTTCCTTATTGGATGCTATTCAAAGGGTATTCTTCATGCACTTCTTACATCTAGTAGCCCAAAATTTTGAGAGCCCAAAATTTATATAACGACTCCACGCCGTGTACTAACTAGAAAGGATCAAAATCGGTAGAAGTCTTAACCGAGGTTCGATATGCCCAGAGTGCAGGGTAAAGCATGATATGCCAATCATATTTTCTCTGGCTGATAGTTTTATGCAAAATGGTATTGAGAGACTTGTTCACAACCTCCACTTGTCCATTTTCCTGCGGGTAGTAAGGGGAAGAATGACCATGTTTAAACCCTCGTTTCGATGATAAATATTTCATTATTTCATTCTTAAAGTGACTGGCATGATCAGTGACAATATCACTTGGTATTCTGAACCTGGATATAATTTGATTGAACATGAAGAATGCATTAGTCTTACCATCATATTTAACTATAGGCATGGCTTGAACCCACTTAGTAAAGTAGTCTACGTCCACGATAATATGTTGATTCCCCCCAATCGAAGTTGGGTTGTAGTCCATAAATCCACTCCCCACTTGTTGAAGGGACCAAAAATAATGACCAGGTGAAGAGGGGATGGATGAAAGTGCATATTCTGAGTGAACACCTGGTAGGGGTGACACTTATTGACCACTTCGACACAATCCTTAAAAATAGATGGCCAAAAATAACCAACTCGCAGTATATTCTGGGTTGTCACAAGCTCGGATAGATGACCACAACAACCCCCATTATGACCGTCATTAAGGACAAACTCAGCCTCTTCGTGAGTCAAGAAACAAGGAAAGATATTATATATGCCTCGGTGATACAAAGTGTCGCCAAAGATAAGGTAGTTCTTAGCTTGATATTGTATACACCATTGGTCATCTCTCGAAAAATGTTGAGGGAACTTCAAGGTTTGAAGGTAGATCACAATATCTCCATACCAAGGGTCTGACAGTGAGATAAGGAAAATGTGTTCATCCACAAATGAATCAACATGAATAACATCCTCATCCAACCAAGGTATTTCTGATATTAACTCGACAAAAACTAGTGATTTGTTGGAGATTGTTGAACCAAAATCGATATCAAACTCTTGTAATATGACAATAAATTTATTTTGTTTTCCTCCTATGATATGTTTATTAAGGACATATTGAAATGGAAATGACATCAACAACCACAGTATTTTTACAAAGCAATACTTGATTTCAGCAGACAACCAAAGCTAGCTTCTCAACATGAGAATAATTGATTTCAGGGCTGACTAAGTTTCTTCTTGTTATAACCCTATAATTCATAGGATCATCTGGTGACT
>ML828956.1:134323-176523 GCA_009831015.1 Picea engelmannii
CCATAGTTTACTATAAACCAACGTAAAACGTTATCTTTCCCCTGTAAACCTTGAAGCTAATGAATAGTGCACGGGGGAGGCAATCAAAGTGTTGCCTCAAACTTTAAGGGATCAACCATGATCTGAGTCTCATAGACTAAGAATCCTAGAAGATGACCCGACCTAATGCAAAATATGCACCTATGAGGGTTCAAACGGATGCGATAATAGTGACATCTTTCAAAAACTAGTCGAAGGTGGGTTGAGTGATCCACTCTCTTGTGAGAATGAGCAGCAATATCATCAAGGTAAGCTTAGACTATATGCTTGAGATCATAAAAAGTGAAGGTCATAGCTCATTGGAAGGTCGCTCCAGTGTTTTTAAGGCCGAAAGGCATTTTCAGGTATGTGAAAGTACCCCAAGGACAAATAAATTCTGTCTTATGTTGATCCTTGGGTTTAATTTGAATTTGGCTGTATCCTAAAAATCCGTCCCTAAAAGAAAATACCTCGCTTCTCACACACTCATTGATAATATGATCAATGAAGAGTGTTAGGAAGTTGTCTTTAGGAAAAGCCATATTCAGGTCTCTAAAATCCATGCATACACAGATGGTTCGTTGCTTCTTATTCATGGGAATGGGGTCGGATACCCATTCAATCAATGGAACCGTCTAGATGAAGCCAACATTAATAGCAGGGGCCTTCCCAGGATTGACATCTCTAAGTCATTGTTGAACAGGTTTAGCATCCAGGTAGGTTTTAATCTCAAGTTCGATAATTGGAGGGTTGATTCCTAACATCTCTTCATATGACCAAGCGAATACATCGCAAAATTCTTTGAAGAGATCAGTGTAGATAAAAATTTCTTCCCGCGAACAATCTGCATCGATATATACATTTTAAAGTTTACCAGGAATACAAGATATATCGATCATGATGGTAGGAGAGATACTTGCCATGTTTCCTTCAACATAAATACCATGATTATCAAGTGGAACTACGGCGTGATCGACTATCTCTCTTAAGGTAGATCTAAAATCATCTTGTTCAATTCTAGCAATCTCTGGGAGGAAATAAGAGCGATGGTGCATATCATCCCATGGTCTATCAGAACCATTCATGGCCTCTATGATTTCTTCATCTAATTCTAAATAATCATTGAGCCAGTCATGTGAGAAAGACGATGAATTGGCCCATATAGACTTAAGAACACGATCCTCCTCATCCTTATGTGAGGTGATAGGATTTGGGTTGGCAGAAGAGTTAAGAACAACCTGATACACTATCTCTATCGCCAACAGTGGCATAGCCATTCCAGTATGTTAATGACCTTCATAAGATGCATTCGAGGAAGGTAAGGTCCAAGGATTATTAAAATACAAAGGGAAAAACGAAACAAACCTCATCGACGAAGCATACCGATTGGACATGGCATAGATATGATGAATTGGTTCCACAAAATTAAAGGTACCCATAAGGTATGAATACATTCTGACACCAATATTCTTAATTTTAGGCTGAGAATTGTCGATCACGGGGATCGACAGTCCAACCGATGCATTGGGGCTAATGTACGCAAAGGAAAACAAATCAATCGTCATGATTTTCCCATCATGAGGAAAACATAAAGTATGGAAGACGGACGATACGACTGAAATCATATCATAAGTCCAGTTACATATTAGTAACAAGTTATAGTCAAGGGGAACATCAACCACCTCCACTGTCTTCCCACCTAACTGGACCGGGAAGGTAGGATGAATACCATGGGGATGGAAATAATGACTGTCAAATGCAGTTAACATGGTCGGATATTGAGAGAGGGTCAGAGAGCCAATGTATTTCCAACACGTTAAGGACATCACACACTTTGCAATGCCTTCATCAATAACAGTACGTTTGATGGTATACTTTGAGTAATCCACATGGATTTGGAATTCCACATGGTAAGGAAAGCGAGGCTTCACATTTGTGACATAAAAATTGATACCCTTAGATCCAACGGGGTCTAGATCTCCTAACATTGATAAAAAATAATTCCTTTGTGAAGGACACGTCTGGAGTACCTCCAAAGATGACATCGAACAAGGGGTTTGACCCAGATCCTCAATAATAGAGTAATTATGGGAAGCTCTAGCATTAGGGTTGTGCGTAGAGATTTTGAGTACTCATTTTGAATACGAGGCAAAGGCTTTGGTTTTTTGATATGTAAATGCATCTCCGGAGGAGGGGGGGAATCTAGACCAGGAGTAGTCTATGAATAAATGTAATCATGAGACCGAGTGGCTACATTAACCTGATACTTGACTATATTGATGAATTTATGGTCACTCTCTTGCATCGGTGGGTTTTTAGTTCCACTCACCGCATTTTCAGCATTCGAGGAGCTCAAGGCCATGTGTTGATTATGTATAAAAGGATTAGTCATCACAGCAGGTGGTAGAGATAAAGGCCTCCCATCTTTCACAAGTTTGGGCCACAAGTGGGTAAGGTGGTCATTTGTATAAAGCTTGCAACGAAACTTCACCTTTCTCCTTTATTTCTTACCCTCACCAACATTATTGTTCAAATTCTGATTGTTAATGTTTTCCTTGGATTTATTATTATTATTATTCCTCCCACCCTTATGATTTTTACCACGTCCTTTCTTTTTATTCCCTCCTGGTTGTTGGTTACCATTTGAGTTAGTCGATGACTGCATATAATGTACGTTCATCGACTAAGTCGGAGTGGAGGACATAGACAAAGCTTGTCCTCTTATAAACTATCTTAGAGACAACTCTTTCAACTATATTTTCACCAAGTCTACAAATTTAAAATTTACATAGCCTACAATGCCATCAACATGAGGCCCAGGATTTTGTCTAGGTTCATAGTATTGTGCTCATTTCGTCACTTGGGTGAGAAACAAAATGGCACTTGCATGCCTAGTTGGGCCTGCTAGACAATACATAGGTTATTGAGTGGATTAAACAAGACAAACAAATGAAATAAACAAGTAAACAAACTAAAAAAACTAAGGAAATAAAAACTAGAATGCATAAGAAACTTTTAGAACCATAAACAATCAACCAATGACCAAGATCATGCCACCAATGGATAACTATATTAGTTGGAAAAACACCATAAAGAAAAATGAGGACTTATGAGTCCCCTCTTCCTCCTCGAGAGGGCTCTTAAGTTCCTTAATGGAGAGCTCTCCTTACAATGGAAGAAAAATGGCAAATGATGAAGAAAATCAATGCCTATTCCCTCAAGAGGTGAGTGGAATGGCCTATTGCAATGATGCTTGAATACTCCTAGGAGAAAAGAGGATTCTCGAGGGAGAATTGAGGCAACATAAAAATGTTTTGAATATCTTGGTTTCTTAGTGCACCCATGGCCTCCATTTATAGCATTTCTTGAAGGAAATATTCAACTAGTTCTTAGTGTGAACAAGGGGGCCTTTAGGACACCCTTTGGCCCTTGACCAACCTCCCATTCAGAGTTTTCTCAGATTTGAAGGTCAAATCAAGTTGGGAGTTGGTCCATAAGTGTTTGAGGGGATGGAAATAACCATAAATTCATCATTCACAAGAGGGTGTGTCTTTTCTTGTACACAGTCGCACATATGTCGCATTGTGTGCTCTACGGGCTTCTTTGGCCCGTGCACTATGCACGTGCTTCCTTTAGTGAGTTTGTGCATGTCAATATTTTCCCAATTGTATAGTTTTTTATTTTTGAAATTCATTTTGGTGTTGCATGTGAACTAATATTTGTTGGAATTGTTGTATTTTTGTAAACATTTGCGGGCAATGTTGCGGATGAAATTTCAGTGATAATAGATGCCCACTGATGTGTGAGGTTAGGATCATACGTATAACCGAAATACATCAATGTTTTTTCTACTAAGAGTGCCATTGTAATGAAGAGTGTTGAGAGGAATTGTAAGAGCGATCCGTCGGAGTGATAGGGGAAATTGTGGGACCCAAATATTTATTGAGGGAGAAAAAAGAAAATATGTATACAAACGACGTAGGCATGCCCCATGCTCGTGTCATGTAACTCAAAATGTAATACATTAAATGAAGTTGTGTGTTGATGTAGTTAACTACAACGCCCTCCAAGGTGGTTTGATAATGGTAGATGAAAATTTTGAATGGTGAAAATACTCTGAAAAGAGGCAAGGATGCATGAAATAAGTGTCAATGACTCGTAGGCATTGATGCCTTAAAAAATTTAGAGGTCTTCGGATGGTATAAAACAACTGCAATAGTTGTGTAGTAAGACCCACCGTAACATAAGATTTTTTTTAAGTCAAATGTTATGGTGTTCAACGGAATCAAATATCAACGATGTTTCTCTCTGCGTCATCCGAGACTCCTCATTGTAAAGGTAATGAGAGTCAAGATATTATCGCCCTTCTGGAAATGGTGTTGATGTCGACAGAGAGGGAAACAGGACTCCAAGAATAAAACAGCTTGATGAAATCCACGGTAATAAGATCAGGAACTAATAGGGGACATGAATGAAGTCAAGATGAAGTGGGATTCAATATTTCCCTTAGTTGGGAGTATGTTTGAAGGATGATTGGTAGTAATCGTGAAACTGTATCTAGTGTCAGGGGGACAACAAGATATGGGGGTAAATTGTGCTAGAGGCTTGAAAAAGTGGACAAACTCATAGATAAGGGGTACATGGACTTTGGGATACTTGGAGTTTATGAATGATGTAAAAATGAGAAAAGAAAAGTGGATGCCCCAATCAAGGGCGCCATGGGTTGTGTTTCTGGGAAAAGAAGGTCATCAAGGGCGACGACAAAAAACAAAGTAAATGTTGGAAACAAAGGATTTTTACAATTACCAAATAAATAAAGAATAATTTGGAATGAGTGTATAGATACAGAAATAAGTGTCCCAGTGCGAGATGGCTTGGCTTGTGAGGGCACACGTTGCGAAGAGAACTAGTCGAGGGTGGGTGGGCCATGGGTGGGTTTCTGTATGAGGTAAATGAATGGAGGGAAATCTACAGATGGGAAAACTGATGGTGGATGAAACGAAGGGTTAATGATACCGTGGGGGTGCATTTGGATAGAACCGAGATGAGATAGATTGGGAATCCATTGAGAAAGCTAGAAATATGATAAGAAGAAACATGTGGCTTATTCTCAGAAATGAATAAGACTATCAAGACTCCCATCCCTAGGGGGTGAAAGAAGCATGAGTGTCAAATTTCTAAGGGGAAATATGAATGGAACAACTCATGTGGGGGAGAGTTCTATCGGGTGATAGTACCAAAGTGTAGTAGAGGTGACAGTACTGCAGATCCGGATGTAGGGACCCTAAAGGTGAACATCGGAGGGTGTGACTGGGAGATGCATGGGGTGAAAGAAGCATGAGTGTCAAATTTCTAAGGGGAAATATGAATGGGACAACTCATGTGGGGATGAGTGCTATCGGGTGACAGTACCAAAGTGTAGTAGAGGTGACAGTACTACAGATCCGGATGTAGGGACCCTAAAGGTGAACATCGGAGGGTATGACTAGGAGATGCACGGGGTGAAAGAAGCATGAGTGTCAAATTTCTAAGGGGAAATATGAATGGGACAACTCATGTGGGGGAGAGTGCTATCGGGTGACAGTACCAAAGTGTAGCAGAGGTGACAGTACTACAGAGTTGGATGTAGGGACCCTAAAGGTGAACATCAGAGGGTGTGACTGGGAGATGCAATTGATATTAAGAGGGAATGTTTACAAGCCAGTGTCGAACATATACCTGAAGAGGTTGTGCTCCTTATGATGAACAAGTACATGTACAGATGAAAAAGTTAATACCCGACGTGAAAAATATTTGATGATAAAGAACATATAACAACTATTTGATAATTTTGAACATGAGCATGCGTAACTAGACATGATGTGATAAAAATTCTCCCCTGGGGCCAAGTTCAAATGGTGACCCAGGGAATGTGACTATGTAGATGGCGGGACCCTTATTCAGTGGCTGAAGATGGATCGAGAAACAAAGGCTCTAGGCTCCTATAACTGAGTGTGGAAGTTTGGAAAAAGGGACTATATATGGTTGGTGGGACCACAGCGCCACCTCATTTGTACCCGTAACGATAGTGAATTGATGAGAGTATCTAGAGGGGTTTCAGAGATTACGGGAGCTCAAGCGGACCGATTTGGGAGTTGCGCGAGTTAGGTTAGTGCACCCATCCTCCTGCACAATATTAATTTCCTACTTTTTGGGTTAGGGGTTGTACGGATGACCATACAAGGGTAGGTTTAGGGTTGGGCCCTCTAATGCGTGGGAGAATGAAGGATACCCACGCTCAGATGTGTGGGTATAATTCCTTCTCTCATGCATAATGTGTGGTTTTTCATGGCACAACCTTGCATAGGGGCACATGGGAGGGAAAAATAGGTGCACATGAAATGCATGCCTATTAAAATTACAATTGTGCACTATGCGCAACTGTTTCTCAAATAGTTGCGCATCAATGCGCAGCTGTGTAGAGAATAGGTGTGCATTTGTGCACACCTGTTGGCATGAAATATGTGCATTGATGCAAAGTTGTTTCTCCTACAACTATGTATTAATGCACATTTGTGTGAAGAACAGGCACGCATATGTGTGCACCTATGGGGGTGAAAGTCACACATTGGAGATGAAGCTAAGGGTGGTTGAAATTTTGAATTTTTTTATGTTTTTGATGAATGATGAGGGATGACCAAATATTTTTATGTGAATGCAGGTGATCAACATGTGATAGTAGATTCATTAGGACATTCCACTAGAGGGAGCAAGACTGGGAGCACCTCTGAGAGGCGGTGAGAGAGAAGTCAAGCGTTCAGAGACACTTGGCAACGTGTGGGCTGCTCAAGTTCTTCGATTTCCCTTTGATATGGTTGTAGGAGTTCCTTATTTAGTATCTGACATCCATGTGGAGATTTGATCTGCAATGCTTCTTTGTGAGGGGACATACTTTGAGGACAATTGTTGAGGATGTATACTTTTTTACAATCTCCCCTTCCAGGGAATGGCCCTTCCTGTTGAGTCCTAACTGCCGAGGGATGTGAGACTGATAGATATGGCACGATGCCACTATTTGGGGTCAAATCCTATGTCGGTTTCAGTTTTCCGTATTGAGGCGATGGACGAGATCTTATATCAGTGCATCATGACCATGGCTGTGAGGATCTATGGATCCTTGGATACTCAGTGGATCATGGGAGGTCAACTGAGGATTGTGGAGAGGTTCCTAGATGGGGATTTTTTTTCCTGGGGGATGATGCTACACTCCAGGATGAGGGGGCAGTTTCACCGGTGTTGGACCACAGACTATGGTGATTTTGCGTTTGAGTCCATCCTGGTTGCATGGTTACTGGAGAGGGTGCCCATGTTTTACCCGAGGATTTTTTTGGTGCCTGCAAGGCCACAAGAGTCGCGATTGATGTGGTGGGCCCATATTTTAGCACATCATTGGGGGGGGGGGAGAGGGTGGACACTAATTTACGGCCACTATGGAATGTGTGTGGCGTCATATGCCACAGGTAATACTCCGGTATCCATATAGTGGGATGTACTACCGACACAACTCGGACATGGTGTTGCCTTTTGGAGAGGTCTAGGACCAGAGAGGTATGTTTGTGCATTTATGTTTTGTGATTTGGATAGTGTAGCATATTATTATGTATATATGAATGTTAACTCTATCTTTTGTTTTTGTGTTTGTGTTTGTAGATGTGGGGCCCCGAGGCTGTGAGGATGAGATGGTCAGGGAGCTGACACACCAAGGGCCACTGCGACCACCGCAAGTAGAGTCACGGGTAGGAGAGTGGAGCAGGAGAGATGATGTTGATGTTGAGCCATCACGAGAGCTGAGGGTGGGACAAAAGAGAAGATTTGATGATGCAGGTGTTGGACCACCGCATTAGCCACGGGTAGAGGCTGGAGGGGGGATGGAGGACCTCCGTCACTGGTTCTAGGAGGTTCTTCAATGTGTGTCAGAGGGCATGTGGGCCCATATCTAGGATGAGAGGGTCCTATAGTAGTGGTTGGGTGTACTGGCAGAGTGGCAGACCTTGATCCACCGGTCATCCGTAGCGGGGCCAGCGATGACTGGTCAACTACCCCCTGGACCTGGAGGACCCAAAGCTGGTAGGGTGCCTATAGCTAACAAAGGACATAGGGGGGGAGCTTTGGGGACACCAGGAGTGCCGATGTTTGTGTATGTATAGGCTTGCGAGCCCATTTTGTACAGGGTAGTTGATACCCATTTTGTATATGGTAGGTGGTACCCATTTTGTACCTATAGGGGTGAGGGGACTCACTGGCCTACGAGCAATGTATATTTTGTACTTTTGTAAAAATTTATGACACTTCAGAGGATATGGATATATATATATATATGGATACACATATTTTGTCTCTTTGTGATTTCTACATGTGTTTATGTTTTTGATGGTTTATGATGTCTAATCTATATGATGTGACCAATGTTTTATGATTATTTATATGTACTGATGTATTGATCTGATAAATGCCAATATAACACTAGGTTATCCATGTCATTTTTTGTTTCATTAAATTGTCGTGGAATATGTGTAAATGTAATTGAATCAAAGTTTCACGATAAGAGTCTAACTTGTAGATATTTGCGAAAGAGGCAAGGATCGCGAACACGATATACATTGTTGAGTTGCTGAACGACAAGCTGGGAATATAAAAAAAAGCTAAGGTGACGAATGTGGCAGTGACTGGCCTTGGTGAGGAGACCAATGACGAATGTGTATTATACTTGCTTTTTAGTGGTTGAGCCCAAACATATGCCGCTAGAGTGGAGCAGTTCATGTGAGGGGGTATAGAGGGCCCAAGCGTCTGAAGCGATATTTTTTGTCCAGTGGCTAGCACCGTCAACATAACTGATGTGGTAGGCTGATGGAGGATGAATCTGTCAATAACATGGATGGTAGATTAGACATGAGGAGTGGAGGTGAGAAAAGAAGACTAAAAACTCTACAAATGTGTACAAAGAAAAACCCTAGTGTAGAATGATTACGCTCAGGCGTAAAACCTTTTTAAGTACAACCTGTTGATGGGTTCTTTAAGAGTATATCCTTCTAGAGAGGCCAGGATGTATGGACCTTTAGTGAGGCAGTGTTGGACAATGTAGGGTCCATTTCATAATGAATTGAATTTCCCATGACCGAGAGTATCGTGGGGGATATCATAGGCTAGGATGAGATATTCTTTGTTAAATGAGAGAAGGTTGACATGGCGGTAAAAGGTGGCTTTGGAACATTTTTTAGTTCCTCGTTGTTCTGTAATGATGACCAACGATCTTCATCCAACAAATCTAAGGTCAACAAGTGTTTCTCCATTAGAGCAGGGTCAGGTAATAGATCGATGGAGGTGTGTAAAGTGGGAATTTTTCACTTGATGGGGAGGGTGGCTTCGATCCCATGGATGAGATGAAACGGTGTAAAACCAGTGGCAATTTTGACTATATTGAGATAAGCCCATAATGATGAAAACAACATATGATTCCATTTGGTATTATGTTTGTTGATTGTACGTTCTAGCATGGTTTTGAGGACTTTGTTAACAACCTTGACCTGTCCATTGGAATAAGGGTAGTATGGGCAAGAAAACTCATGGGAGAAGCCTAACTTTGAGGAGAGTTCTGCAAAGATCTCATTCCCAAAGTGTTTACCGTGATCAAATACTAACTATACTGGAATTTTGAAATGGGTAATGACGTGGTTGAAGAAAAAACATGTTGTTGTGTTAGCGATATTGTTGAAGGTAGGCATGGATTTGACCCATTTGGTAAAGTAATCTACAACCACGATGATGTACTTGTGTCCATTACTAGATGGAGGATTGCAAGTCATGAAGTCTATGCCCCATTTGTAGAAGGAGTCGACGGTGATAACTAAATGTAGAAGAGTGGGTGGCGCTCGTGCTTTGTTTGCATAGAGATGGATTTTTTCACATCGCTTGACAACATGGATGTAGTCATGAAACAATGTGGTCTAGAAGTATCATTTTTGAATGATTTTTTGGGCAGTCGACATACCTGAGAGGTGGCCACTGCAAGTTCCACTATGGAAATCATTCAAGACTCTGTCTTCTTTGTCGAATGTTAGACATCGACAAAGTATGGTGTCGACCCCACGTTGGTACAAGATGTCATTGATGAGGAGGTACTGAGGGGATTGATGGAGAATGCGTCAATGATCATCTCGAGAGAGATGAGACCCAAAATTCTGTGTTCGAAGGTAGATGAGAAGGTCACCATACCAGGGGTCATCCAAGGGGATGAAGAAGAGGTGTTCGTCGGAAAAATCCATATTGATGGGTGAACCTTTAGCATCTGAGGGAGACACCATAATGAGTTCAGCGAGAACAAGTGATTTCTTTCTTCGGGGAGTTGAGAACTCTCGGTCATATTCCTAAAGAATGATGATCCATCGGGAAAATTTTCTATTAATCTGTCGTCGAATAAGCAAGTACTACATGGGGTTAGAATATTCTATGACTTTGGTAGTGAGAAGCAGGATATAGTGACACAATTTATGAACTGTGAGGACAATTGCAAGGGCTAGTTTCTCATCACGATTGTATTTCAGGGGTGGCCCTGAAATAATTTTTACTGATGTAGTAAATGACATGTTCCCACCGATCATCCCCTAGTTGTATGAGGAATCCTTCTACTAAGATGACTGAGGCTGAGAAGTATATGATGTAATCCTGATCATATTATGGAGGAATAATCAAAGGGGCATTGGATAGGGAAACTTTTAAATCATCAAAAGCGGTTTGAGCATGATCATCCCATCGAAATGGGATATTATGACACAGTAAGAAGAGGAAACTGTGTGCACGAATAGTGTAATCTAGGACAAAGAAAGGTAAAAAGTTGTCTTTGACTTGTAGGATCTATAGTTGGTGCAAATTCTTAGGTGGTGGAATTTCGGTGATAACTAGGTTCATTTCTTGGATCGAGCAGTGAGGTCATCCAAGTAAGCGAGGATGATGCAAGAAAGATCATGGAAAACATAAGTCATGGCCCATTGAAATGTGTGTTTTTTATCCCAAAAGGCATGACACAATAAGAAAAATTTCCCCATGGGGTAGTACAAGTAGTTTTATACCTATCTTCTAGATGGATTTGGATTTGAATGTTGCCGGAGAACCCATCCATGAAGGACAATGCCTCGTGGTCAGCACAATCATCAATAATTGTTCCATGAAAGGGATTGGAAAGTTGTCTTTGGGAAAAGCATGGTTGAGATCATGAAAGTCGGTGCAGATGTGAATAGTTCCATGTTTTTTGTTAACGAGGATGAGGTTGGAAACCCATGAGGTATACGCAATGGGGTAAATGAACCTAGTGGCACGTAAATTTTCAATTTCGTCTTTGATAGCTGCAAATTTGAATGGGTGAAGTGGGTACTACTTTTCACAAACTGGGGCGACATATGGCCATGTGTCAATGTGATGTTCGACTATTGAAGGGTCAAGGTCGGGCATCTCCATATATGACCAGTCATAAATATCTCGGTATTCCTGAAAGAGAGATTTGTAAGTTGTGAGTTGCTTAGGGGAGCATGCTTCACCAATGGTGATTTCTTATATGATTCTCAGTTTGATGGAAATGCTGATTTTGACAGTGGGGGAGATATTGGCCATGTTTCCTTCTTCAAAAGCATCTGGGGAAAGGATAGGGTTGTTGAACCAGTCTATATGATGTAACAGAATAAAATCCTTGGTTTTCATTGCACATATGGAGGATTGGCTAGGAGGGTCAAAGGATTCCTATGAGAGAAAAAGCACTTGGTGATGGAGTGCATTCCATGGGAAATTCGGGGTAGTGAGTTCCTCCAGGATATCTTTGTTGCAGTGGAAAATGTGAAAATACAGGGGATCTGTGGAGGTGACATCAGTGACTGTCATAGTATGATTTTCCTCAAGCAGTGAAGACGTAGAGGGGATATCACAACTATGTTGTGATGGCTCGCTTGACATAAAACAAATCTACAGATACTGTCGGTGATAGACTGTGGTAGGGGGGGATATTTCTTGTGGGAAATGAATTAGAGAATTGGGAGGAATTGGGGGAATATCCTTGGACACTCTACTTATGAACCATGGAGGGGTGGGAAGTGAATCAATTTCAGGGGAGGTGATTTTGGTGGTATATAGAGTGGGAAGACCCTTGGTGAGGTGGTTGGATGTGGTTGAATAGGGTTCGAATGACGACCTTGGTATGCCACAATTAAAGGACACTGGTACGTGAAATGAGAAAGTGATTCACAGAGAGCTCATGGGCATATCATCTATTCAAGGACTGAGGTAGAGACATAATGAATGTGAGTGACATGGGTACCTAAAAGTGATGGTGGATTGGGCTCTTGCTGAAAGGTTTGGCGCACTATCGTTAATGTCTAGTGAAATTGAGATAGATATAGGAAATGATGAGTGTAGTAGCCATATTTTGAACAGATGACACAAGTGAATTTGGTTTTCATCCTTTACTTCATGTAGTGGAGGACATTGCAATAGTATTAGAAGTGCTTGGAGAAGCGGTGAGAAATCTGCTTGCTCAAGGGAGTTGGATTAGATTGCGTAATTCGGTAAGAGAGGGACATCTATTAGTGGGGTGTCCCTCTCTTTTGCATAGTGCGCAAGGAGGTTGAACTCGAGGAGGAAGTGGAGTTGTGGGATTTTTCTTCTTCTGTCTACCCCTAGCCATGGCAGTGGTGCTGGTAATTGGGGGTGAAGGTGGCGTGGCCGGAGCTAGTACTTGAATCTTCATCAGGATTCCCTTTGACTGAGGAGGGAGAGATGGTTGAGAAACCATCGTGGGTGGGTGTAGATACCATACAGGGATGGAAAACACCATGTTGGGAAGGGTAAGCATCACAAATACCTAAAATTCTTGTACTCTCGGTGGCAGGTAGAAGAAGGGAATTTGAGTAATGTCTTGAGGAATTGTCTCCCAAACTGGGATTTTCCCCCGGGGGAGGGGGAAATCAGGGATAAGTTGTGTAGTAGGGTTCTCATGGAATCCTTGAGATAATATTTCTTCAATTGGTGGGAAATCAAGGTGTGGAGAGGCCTCCATGGGAGGAGTGGTTTCTCCAGTGTTAGTTCCATTAGAAGATATGACACACACTTGTGCTAAAGGGTGTATGAGAGGTGGTGCTCCATGGTATGTCCCCAACAAGGATGGGTCCTTGAAAATTATGGGGCCCATGTCAATGAGTGAATAAGCATCGAAACATGTGCAGCCAAGAGGAAATATTTTATCGATGTTGGCAGAGTGGTTAGGCTCGTAATGCGTAATTTGGTCAATGGTGATGATTTTCCCATTGTGGGGGGAAATCATCATTCGAAACATAGAAGAGGCCACTTCCTTCATAGCATACATGTAGCTACATACAAATAAGATATTTCAATCGATTGGGGCATTGATAATCTCAATGTCGATGAGGATGGTTTTTCCCCCGAGTTTGATAGGGACATTTTGAAAGAACCCTTCAAGGGAGGATGGTTGTTGGCATAGGGGTGGACCCAGGGTTCAACTCTAATAGCACACCAACCAGCCCTAACTACTGGCCCTTTCGGAAACACCTGTGAAGCAGATGCAGTCTCACCCAAAGTAGTGATAGGGGGTTGCAATACACATGTGTCTACAACCAGAGGAAATGTAAGTGGGTTCATAAGAACAACACAGAACAATCTAGTTATTCATACCAAGCATTAACCTTCTTCTCATAGTTATATATCAGATCTAATATACTAATGCATAAATATATCAATAGAAGCAAAGAACACAACATCAATCACACACAACATGAGATATGCATGGTTCACCCTCTCCCTAGGGCTACATCCACAAAACTGGGTTTCTTGATATTGTATAAAACATATAGTTCTTATCTTCACTCTTAGCTTGCAAATCTATCTTATTTCTCCTCTCTATCTCCCTTCCCTACGCACCCAGCTGCAGGGTTGATCTTCACACCCAGATGAAGATCTTATAATACAAAATGATCTCACAACATAACACTTCTCTCTCTCTCTCAAAAGTAATCACTCATAGCATCAATGACCTCTCAACTCTAAACGACCAACCCATCCCAGGTCCTCTTGACCTTTATTTATACATTACAATGACTCACCGACAACTTTAGGCCAAGACCTAGGTGTCAAATCCCTAGATACCAAAACCCTAGGTGTCTAAAACCCTAGGTCAACTTGACTCACGTTTTTAGGGCTTCACCAGCCTGTCTTTCCTTCTTTCTCACGCAGTGCTCCAAAGAATCCATTGGTGGATTTTTCCTATTGTTGATTTGTCCATGATTTGTCTTTCTTGTTGATTTTCCATCCTAGATCTCCTTGTCCAATGAATTTCTTTCTCTTACTTCGCTCCTTATTTTCTAATCTTCTACTCACTTTGACCTAGTATCAGTCACTGTGTCCTCCGCTGTTGTTGGGTAAAAACACCCTACGACCTAGAAAATAGAGTTCAGACTTTGCATGCAGATATGACCGAATATAAATTACTTTCTACCTACATCCCTAGATTTAAATCCCCTTTTCTTAGTAAATGCATGGAAAGATCCACCTACCTTGTTACCAGCGTTTGATGTCGATCCTCCGTTGTGCTTGATTACTTGTTCGCAATACTCCTTCCAAAGATGATCTGCATTCAAGATGAGCAACAACTATGCATGCATGCTACTAATATACTAACGGGTTAGAAATCAAACATAAAATAATCAAACAATAGAAAGTTCATGAATTGGGATGAGAAAAACATTCTCTTTATTACTTAAAATGAGTCAACTTTACAAAAGTTGAGACCAGCCACCACTCCTTGAACCTGATCTTGGGCTCCTCTTCTTCTGTCCTCCAACTGCTTTGCTTTAAATCTCCTTTGGCATTAGGAAAGGATAAAGGGTTGGGACAATGGAATATGTAAATGGGAAGAGTTTCTTTGCTATATTGTTCCTCTTGCAAATGGTACCCCTGCCCCTTCTTTTATAGGATAGAAAGAGATAGGTATTTGGACAAACCCTCAGCCATGCATGGATGGGAGTTCCAGTTAACTCATCCATAGATTTTTGTTTTGTCGGAAACTTTCCTTTTTTCATGCTTTCGTCAGTCCATGTGGGTTGTTTTGGGTCAGCCAGCGTGTACACACATGCAGTAATGAGTTAGGGCGTGTGGGCCTTTACACAAGAGGATTTTCAAAGAGTTGTTTAATAGATTTTTTGCAAAGAAGGGATATGAGTTGGCCTGATGCCAGGTAAGCATGTGTGGTGCAATTTAGGGTTATAACAAATTCCCCCTAATGTGTGAGTTTAGAAGAGCATTTGATGGCTGAAATACATTACCAATATTTACTAATGTGCCGAACAATTGAGCCCAAGGATCAGGAACCGGGAAGTGCCGTCTGCAAAATAACAAATGTCTCACCAAGGCGGGCATACGCATGCTCGGTATAAAAACAAAACCATGGATACCAATCAAATACACTATATATCCATGTCAAATAACTATAAAGAGTAGCCGTGAACAATACACAATGGAGATACATCTCGAAATTAGAAAGATATACATGTAGAGTATCCATCTTCCAGAAGCTGATTTGACCTGATGGCTGGAGATGAGATCTTCAGAGCTCGAGAAACAACTTTAAAATCTTCCAAAACTTGGGTAGGAGTGTAATATGAGTGTACGACTGCACTACCCAGAGGTCTTCGACGGCTCGTCGGTCATGGACTTGATAATCTTGATGATCGGACTAAAGGCTTCAGTGATTTTGAACAAGGACTTGATTGGACATTCAGGATGGTCGGGTATGCGGACAAGAGACATATTGCAGAGGGGCCGACTCAGGCTTAGTGACAAACTTCCCTTGGAAAATAGCACGACAAGTGATGAGACTCAGACTTTGCATGCAGATATGACCGAATAGAAATTACTTTCTACCTACATCCCTAGATTTAAATCCCCTTTTCTTAGTAAATGCATGGAAAGATCCACCTACCTTGTTACTGACGTTTGATGTCGATCCTTCGTTGTGCTTGATTACTTGTTCCCATTACTCTTTCCAAAGCTGACCTGCATTTGAGAGAAGCAACAACTATGCATGCATGCTACTAATATACTAACGGGTTAGAAATCAAACATAAACTAATCAAACCATAGAAATTTCATGAATTGGGATGGGAAAAGCATTCTCTTTATTACTTAAAATGAGTCAACTTTAAAAAAGCTAAGACCAACCACTGCTCCTTGAACCTGAACCTGGGCTCCTCTTCTTCTATCCTCCAACTGCTTTGCTTTAAATATCCTTTGGCATTAGCAAAGGCTAAAGGGTTGGGACAATGGAATACGTAAATGGGCAGAGTTTCTTTGCTATATTTTTCCTCCTCCAAATGGTACCCCTACCCCTTCTTTTATAGGCTAGAAAGAGCTAGGTATTTGGACGAACCCTCGGCCATGCATGGCTGGGAGTTTCAGTTAACTCGCCCATAGATTTTTGTTCTGTCGACAACTTTCCTTTTTTCATGCTTTTGTCTATCCACGTGGGCTATTTTGGGTCAGCTAGCATGTACACGTGTACAGTAGTGAGTTAGGGCGCGTGGGCCTTTACACAAGAGGATTTTCAAAGAGTTGTTCAACAGATTTTTTTCAAAGAAGGGATACGAGTTGGACTGATGCCAGGTAAGCATATGTGGTGCAATTTAGGGTTATAACATCCATGCAATTTGCATTCCATATTTTCTACCTTAATATTTGTTTAGTTCCATAACCAAGAGCCAATAGCCCCCCAACACTCACCTATGACTCACCCCGAGGCACTTCAAATCTGATCCTTATGTTTTTCTTCGACTTCAGACTATGCAGCGCAACCTATGATTTTTTCTCTATCCTCCTCCACTATGTGTAGATTGTCTTTTTTGTGTCTGGTACCCAATTTCAATTGCACCTAGTACCTAGACCCTTCCTCTTGTGCTCTTACTGATGGTTGTGAGGTAACTGGTTTTTGTAGTACAGTTTCAACCGGCTCCCATTCAACAAACCTTCCTTCCATTCTACATTCAAAGTCTTTAGTTGTGCAATTCCTCCTTCCGTAACATAGACAACCTCATATGGTCCCAACCAATGTCTTCTTAACTTCCCTATATGCTTCATAAATTTGTTTTCATATACCAATACCAGATCTCCTTGCTTAAACGCTTTCTTCTTGATGTGTTTATCATGGTAGGCCTTTTCTCTTTCCTTCTACACCTACTGATAGAATCCTTCAATAAATATATCTTCCTCTAGTTCAACCAACTGAGCGAGCCTCTCTTGAATAGTGCCAGTATCATCCATATCTGTAAAGGCTATTGTAGTGTCCCCAAGGCCGAGCCCCATAGTAAACCATGTTTTGAAAGGAATTGTAATTATGTTTTATACGCTGGTGAGCCAAGTTTTTATAAGCTGGAGGCTTATGTGTTGTCAGGCCAGGGAGCCTGAGTGTTGAAGGCCAGAAGCCTGATGTTGTATATGTAATCATGTAGAACAATTAATAAAACATAAACACCACCGTGTGCAGACCTACCACGATGAATGTGTGAAGGGGGACTAAGCATCCATAGAGTGGGCAAGGAATTAGGGGCTGGAAGGTGGGAAAAGGGGCTAAGTGTTGAGCCTAGGGTCTAAGCCTAGGGGGATTAAACCTAGGAATAATATTTTACTATTATTCCAAAAGAACATGTGCCATTTATGCTTTATCCTAAGTTCCTAACCATCAGAAAGGTGATGCATGCCGAGGAACGCATGCAGTTTCAAGGGTGACAAGTGTCCACCCTAATGCATGCAAATAAAATAGATGAGGTAAGTCGTGAAGGATCTCTCTCCTCCATTCGACCCTGGACTGTCCTGAGCGTGAACGGTGTGACCTCTGCAAGAGACCCTCGTGCAATTCTGAAATGGGGAAAAATCATGTGTTTGTCTCTACAAATCCGTGTACACCCTCTATTCTGAGAACCGAGAAGACTGTGTTTGTTTTCTAAAAATCCCAGTTCATCCTCCCCGTTCTGCATCAGAGAGTCTATGTAATTCCCTAAGGAAATTACTTGTCACGCAATTCCGAAAATCAACACCGTGAGACCTTGCCGCCATTGTTGAGCTTGCTTGAGAAGTTTGAGTCTGTATTCCTGGTTGACTATAGTGGTCCTGCAAAGATGGACTGCATGTGATTTGTTGTCTAGTGCAGGTGGTAATTGAGCCTGTGTATTCCCTAGCTCCAAGAGAGGGAGGTGGCTGTGGTTAGAAGAGGCAGGTTGTTAGGCTTGCGAGCAACTCCTTCCAGGTGAGAGAGTTTGCTGGGAAGTGGTTCCCTGCAGAGAGTGTCCAGCACTAGCTTCACGCTTTGAGACTTCCTGATCTGGCCTGTTGCCAAGACCCAGAGAGGGAGGTTAGCACCAATGGACTGTGCTTGTGAAGGTGTATACTCCCGGGCGAAATAGGCATGTGGGGAATGAGAGTCTGGTAGTAGTGGGCGTAAGATGGAATCTTGGGAAGAACCCTTCCAGATTGTATGTGTTGTTTTCCCTGTAACCTCGGCCTAGCCTAGGATTCCTTGTCTTGGGGTGGAGATTAGTCCCAGTTCAGGGGTGACCCACTGCTGAGCAGTGTGGTCTAAGGTTGGGAGGTTCGTGGAAGGCCTACACTTGGTTGGTGGAATCTACCACTATTAAAAAGATAAGTATATGTTTATGTTTTAATCATGTTTCTGCATGATTCTACTGCTTATGTTATCATGATTTCCACTGTGTATATGAGTTAGTATGAAATGCCATGGATTGTTAATTATAGCAGCAGATAATCTGTTTACTCTGAGCTTGAATGTGTTTATTTTCTTAAATGCATGTGGATTGTATAACATCTGTACAAAGTGGTGTTATATTCTTCTTTTATTAGCAATTAAACAAAGTAGCAGAAAAGGTGCGCTATAGTTTTGTATCAGAGCCATGGTTTCGAAACTGAGTCTAGATGGGCCAGTGGAGCGGTCTTTGTACCGCGAATGCGAAGGAAATTGGGTCTAGAAGGCCAATTTCAAACCCTGGTTTGCTCCAAAGTGTCAAGTAGTTACTTGATGAGTTTTTAAGCTCGGGAGGTATAGTGGCGTTATGAAACCGCAGCCAGTGTGGTATAAGTCCACAGGGAGAGAGAACTCCACACCGTAAGTGTAGGAGCTTTAGGATCTGTTCGGGGGGAAATGTGAACCCCCGTGAGAGTTAGATCTGGAAAGTGTTCACGGGGTTTAAATCCCTTTGGAAATTGCACAGGAGTGTGGAAATCGCGATACGCGAAATCCCGAATTAGTTAGGAACCGTCTGAGTCGTCAGATCTCAGATGGAAAACCCGACAGCCGTTGGATCTATCAAGAGATATCCGAGGGTTAAAACCCTAGTGATTAGGGACGAAAGCCTCAAAATAGATCTGAACCGTATGAACGCTGGAGGCCACGTGTCGTGAGATTTCCCATTTCAGGAAATTGGGAATCATGAGATCGAGAGTCCTGATGACAAGAGATCGAGACATTCCATGGTGGAAATCTCGAAATAGATATGAACCATCCGAATAATGGAGGCCACGTGTCGTGAGATTACCTGTTTCGGGAAATTGGGGATCGGGGATTCAGGAGTTCCGTTGACAAGAACTTAGAATCTCGCCTTGATAAGTCTCAACCTGTAATATCGAGACATTAGCATGTGGCTAAGTCCCGATGAACGGAGGAGATTCCTTCGGGGAATCTCCAGGTCTGTAACGATTGTTTTATGTGAGGAATAAATCGATGTTTTGGGAGATGAGAGGTGAGAAGAGGTGAACACCTTCGAAACCCCAAAATCCCGAAAACAATCTACATCGTAGATCGTGGGGAGAAGAACTTGACCGTAGGATCAACTAAGTTAGTAGACAGTTATTTCGGGATTTTGGAAAATGGAAGTTCAATATGTGTGGATGCACGAACTTCCGACACTCGAAACCCCGAAATGCAAAAATATCTACGCCGTTGATCTGAGGAAGGAATCTGACCGTTGGATTCCATGCTTGGATTAGACTTGGACGCATGAATGCGTACCATGTGCCAGTGAGTCGAGAAGACAAGCGAGAGTGGCGGGACGTGATGACGTCGTTAAAATCGACGTGGACCCTCATGGACGTACCACGTGCCACCGTAGTTGTGGGTGACCACTGTGCTATGTGGGCCCAGAGGGTAAAGTAAGTCAAAATTTTGGAAGTCGAGGGTTGGAAAGGAAAGAAAGTCTGAAATCCTCATGGACCAAAACCCCGAAACCCAAAGTCCCGAAATCCCGAAGTGCCAAAAATGAAAGTTTCGAAAACCCGAAAATTGCAGAGCCGAACGGGAGCTTAGAAAACTTATTTGAATCGAAATTTCATTTGTTTTTGTTCATACTGGCTTATAAATGTTGAGGATTGTTCCTAAAGGTTTAATGGCCTGAAAAACTTCAAATTTAATTGCACAGTGCATGTGCAGAGTTCAACGGAGCTCAGGATTCCAGTTAACCAACGCCGAGTATGGAATGGGAAAAGGTGATGATTGCCTCCGAAACAGGAGATGAACGGGAAGGAAAGGATGTCAATATGGGAGTGGAAGGATCGAACTCCAATGGGCATGGAAAAAAGAAGGATAAGGAAGGACACATAATGAAAATCATTGAAGGATTGCAAAGAGAGGCCAAGGCTCACCGAGCTGATAGCCGAAAGCTTATGAAAGTCAGGGATCGATAGGGTGAATTAAACTTAAAATTTTTGAAGAGCCTGGAAAGAATAGAGAAGAAACTTGAGAAGGGAAGAGACTCAAGTATGATGGAGAGTCGCAGAACCCATGGGAGAAGAAGTAGGTCGAGGAGTGGTAGTCCGCGTCTTAGTTGCTCCCAAAGAAATTCTAACAGGAAGACACACAGTAGTTCAAGCCTGTCCCCGACCAGAATACATCGAAAATTTGGAAAAGAGGAATTGAAGGGAGAGATGAACAAGATTAATCCTCCAACATTCGATGGAGAACATAAGAAGGAGGAAGATGTCGAGACCTGGTTTTTTGTTTTGTCGGAAACTTTCCTTTTTTCATGCTTTTGTCAGTCCATGTGGGCTATTTTGGGTCAGCCAGCGTGTACACGCATGCAGTAATGAGTTAGGGTGCATGGGCCTTTACACAAGAGGATTTTCAAAGAGTTGTTCAACAGATCTTTTACAAAGAAGGGATATGAGTTGGCCTGATGCCAGGTAAGCATGTGTGGTGCAATTTAGGGTTATAAAAAATGCCCCCTAATGTGTGAGTTCAGAAGAGCATTTGATGGCCGAAATACATTACCAATCTTTACTAATTTGTCGAACAATTGAGCCCAAGGATCAGGAACCGAGAGGTGTCGTCTGCAAAATAACAAATGTCTCACCAAGGCAGGCATACGCATGCTCGGGATAAAAACAGAACCATGGATACCAATCAAATACACTATAGATCCATGTTAAATAACTATAAAGAGTAGCCGTGAACAATACAGAGTGGAGCTACATCTAGAAATCAGAAAGATATACATGTAGAGTATCCATCTTCCAGAAGCTAATTTGACCTGATGGCTGGAGATGAGATCTTCAGAGCTCAAGAAACAACTTTAAAATCTTCCAAAACTTGGGTAGGAGTGTAATATGAGTGTACGACTGCACTACCCAGAGGTCTTCGACGGCTCGTCGGTCATGGACTTGATAATCTTGATGATCACACTCAAGGCTTCAGTGATTTTGAACAAGGACTTGATTGGACATTCAGGATAGCGAGGTATGCGGACAAGAGACATATTGCAGAGGGGCCGACTCAGGCTTAGTGACAAACTTCCCTTGGAAAATAACACGACAAGTGATGAGACTCAGACTTTGCATGCAGATATGACCGAATAGAAATTACTTTCTACCTACATCCCTAGATTTAAATCCCCTTTTCTTAGTAAATTCATGGAAAGATCCACCTACCTTATTACCGATGTTTGATGTCGATCCTCCATTGTGCTTGATTACTTGTTCGCAATACTCTTTCCAAAGCTAACCTGCATTCAAGAGGAGAAACAACTATGCATGCATGCTACTAATATACTAACGGGTTAGAAATCAAACATAAACTAATCAAACCATAGAAAGTTCATGAATTGGGATGGGAAAAGCATTCTCTTTATTACTTAAAATGAGTCACCTTTACAAAAGCTGAGACCAGCCACCACTCCTTGAACCTGATCCTGGGCTCCTCTTCTTCTATCCTCCAACTTCTTTGCTTTAAATCTCCTTTGGCATTAGGAAAGGCTAAAGGGTTGGGACAATGGAATACGTAAATGGGCAGAGTTTCTTTGCTACATTTTTCCTCCTCCAAATGGTACCCCTACCCCTTCTTTTATAGGCTAGAAATAGCTAGGTATTTGGATGAACCCTCGGCCATGCATGGCTGGGAGTTTCAGTTAACTCACCGATAGATTTTTGTTCCGTCGACAACTTTCCTTTTTTCATGCTTTTGTCGGTCCACGCAGGCTGTTTTGGGTCAGCTAGCATGTACATGCGTACTGTAGTGAGTTAGGGCACGTGGGCCTTTACACAAGAGGATTTTCAAAGAGTTGTTCAGCAGATTTTTTTCAAAGAAGGGATATGAGTTGGCCTGATGCCAGGTAAGCATATGTGGTGCAATTTAGGGTTATAACATCCACGCAATTTGCATTCCATATTTTCTACCTTAATATTTGTTTAGTTCCATAACCAAGGGCCAATAGGCCCCCAACACTCACCTATCACTCACCCCGAGGCACTTCAAATCTTATCCTTATGTTTTTCGTCGACTTCAGACTATGCAGCGCAACCTATGCTTTTTGCTCTATCCTCCTCCACTGTGTGTAGACTGTCTTTTTTGTGTCTGGTACCCATTTTCAACTGCACCTAGTACCTAGACCCTTCCTCTTGTGCTCTTACTGATGGTTGTGAGGCAACTGGTTTTTGTAGTACAGTTTCAACCGGCTCCCGTTCATCAAACCTTCCTTCCATTCTCCATTCAAAGTCTTTAGCTGTGCAATTCCTCCTTCCGTAACATAGACAACCTCATATGGTCTCAGCCAATGTGTTCCTAACTTCCCTATATGCTTCATGAATTTGTTTTCATATACCAATACCAGATCTCCTTGCTTAAATGCTTTCTTCTTGATGTGTCTATCATGGTAGGCCTTTTCTCTTTCCTTCTACACCTCTTGATAGAATCCTTCAATAAATATATCTTCCTCTAGTTCGACCAATAGAGCGAGCCTCTCTTGAATAGTGCCAGTATCATCCATATCTGTAAAGGCTATTGTAGTGTCCCCAAGGCCGAGCCCCATCGTAAACCATGTTTTGAAAGGAATTGTAATTATGTTTTATACGCTGGTGAGCCAAGTTTTTATAAGCTGGAGGCTTATGTGTTGTCAGGCCAGGGAGCCTGAGTGTTGAAGGCCAGAAGCCTGTTGTTGTATATTTAATCACGTAGAATAATTAATAAAACATAAACACCACCATGTGCAGACTGACCACGATAAATGAGTGAAGGGGGATTAAGCATCCATAGAGTGGGCAAGGAATTAGGGGCTGGAAGGTGGGAAATGGGGCTAAGTGTTGAGCCTAGGGGCTAAGCCTACCGGGTTAAGCCTGGGAATAAAATTTTACTATTATTCCAAAAGTACATGTGCCATTTATGCTTTATCCTAAGTTCCTAACCATAAGAAAGGTGATGCATGCTGAGGAACGCATGCAGTTTCAAGGGTGACAAGTGTCCATCCTAATGCATGCAAATAAAACTGACGAGGTAAGCCATGAAGGCTCTCTCTCCTCCATTCAACCCTGGACTGTCCTGAGCGTGAACAGTGTGACCTCTGCAAGAGACCCTCGTGCAATTCTGAAACGGGGAAAAATCCTGTGTTTGTCTCTACAAATCCGTGTACACCCTCTATTCTTAGAGGCGAGAAGACTGTGTTCATTTTCTGAAAAGCCCGGTTCATCCTCCCCATTCTGCACCAGAGAGTCTGTGTAATTCCCTGCGGAAATTGCTTGTCACGCAATTCCGAAAATCAACACCGTGAGACCTTGTCGCCATTGTTGAGCTTGTTTGAGAAGTCTGATTCTGTATTCCCGGTTGACTGTAGTGGTCATGCAAAGATGGAATACGCGTGATTTGTTGTCTAGTGCAGGTGGTAATTGAGCCTGTGTATGCCCTCGCTCCAAGAGAGGGAGGTGGATGTGGTTAGAAGAGGCAGGTTGTCAGGCTTGCGAGCAACTCCTTCCAGGTGAGAGATTTTGCTGGGAAGTGGTTCCCTCTAGAGGGTGTCCAACACCAGCTTCAGGCTTTGATACTTCCTGATTAGGCCTATTGCCGAGACCCAGAGAGGGAGGTTAGCACTGATGGACTATTCTTGTGAAGGTGTATACTCCCGGGCGAAATAGGCATGTGGGGAATGAGAGTCTGGTAGTAGTGGGCGTAAGATGGCATCTTGGGAAGAACCCTTCCAGATTGTATGTGTTGTTTTCCCTGTAACCTCAACCTAGCCTAGGATTCCTTGTCTTGGGGTGGAGCTTAGTCCCAGTTCGGGGGTGACCCACTGCTGAGTAGTGTGGTCTAAGGCTAGGAGGTTCGTGGAAGGCCTACACTTGGTTGGTGGAATCTACCACTATTAAAAAGATAAGTATCTGTTTATGTTTTAATCATGTTTCTGCATGACTCTACTGCTTATGTTATCATGATTTCCACTATGTATATGAGTTAGTATGAAATGCCATGGATTGTTAATTATAGCAGCAGATAATCTGTTTACTCTGAGCTTGAATGTGTTTATTTTCTTAAATGCATGTGGATTGTATAACATCTGTACAAAGTGGTGTTATATTCTTCTTTTATTAGCAATTAAACAAAGTAGCAGAAAAGGTGCGCTATAGTTTGGTATCAGAGCCATGGTTTCAACACTGAGCCTAGATGAACCAGTGGAGCTGTCTTTGTACCGCGAATGCGAAGGAAATTGGGTCTGGAAGGCCAATTTCGGACCCTGGTTTGCTCCAAAGTGTCAAGTAGTTACTTGATGAGTTTTTAAGCTCGGGAGGTATAGTGGCGTTATGAAATCGCAGCCAGTGTGGTATAAGTCCATAGGGAGAGAGAACTCCACACCGTAAGTGTAGGATCCTGCTTTAGGATCTGTTCGGGGGGAAAGTTGAACCCTCGTCAGCGTTAGATTTGGAAAGTTTGCACGGGGTTTAAATCCCTTTGGAAATTGCACAAGAGTGTGGAAATCGCGATACGTGAAATCCTGGATTAGTTAGGAACTGTCTGAGCTGTCAGATCTCAGCTGGAAAACCCGACAGTCGTTGGATCTATCAAGAGATATTTGAGGGTTAAAACCCCAGTGATTAGGGATGAAAGCCTCGAAATAGATCTGAACCATCCGAAGGACGGAGGCCATGTGTCGTGAGATTTCCCATTTCAGGAAATCAGGAATCGCGAGATCGGGAGTCCTGATGACAAGAGATCGGAACATTCCATGGTGGAAATATTGAAATAGATCTGAACCATCCGAATGATGGAGGCCACGTGTCGTGAGATTACCTGTTTTGGGAAATTGGGGATCGAGGATTTAGGAGTTACATTGACAAGAACTCAGACTCTCGCCTTGATAAGTCTCGACCTGTAATATCGAGACGTTAGCATGTGGCTAAGTCCCTAAGAATGGACGAGATTCCTTCGAGGAATCCTTGGGTCTGTAACGACTGTCGAATGTGAGGAAGAAATCGATGTTTTGGGAGATGGGAGGTGAGAAGAGGTGAACACCTTCGAAACCCCAAAATCCTGAAACAAACTACACCGTAGATCGTGGGGAGAAGAACTTGACCGTAGGATCAGGTAAGTTAGTAGACAGTGATTTCAGGATTTTGGCAAATGGAAGTTCAAGATGTGTGGATGCACGAACTTCTGACACTCGAAACCCCAAAATGCCAAAAGATCTACGTCGTTGATCTGAGGAGGGAATCTGACCGTTGGATTCCATACTTGGATTGGACTTGGATGCATGAATGCGTACCACGTGCCAGTGAGTTGAGAAGACAGGCGAGAGTGGCGGGACCTGATGTCGTCGTTAAAAGCGACGTGGACCCTCATGAACGTACCATGTGCCACCGTAGTTGTGGGTGACCACTGTGCTATGTAGGCCCAGAGGGTAAAGTAAGTCAAAATTTTGGAATTCGGGGGTTGGAAAGGAAAGAAAGTCTGAAAGCCTTGTGGAACAAAACCCCGAAACCCAAAATCCTGAAATCTCGAAGTGCCAAAAATGAAAGTTTCGAAAACCCGAAAATTGCAGAGCCAAACGGGAGCTTAGAAAACTTATTTGAATCGAAATGTCGTTTGTTTTTGTTCATACTAGCTTATAAATGTTGAGGATTGTTCCTGGAGGTTTAATGGCCTGACAAACTTCAAATTTAATTGCATAGTGCATGTGCAGAGTTCAATGGAGCTCAGGATTCCAGTTAACCAACGCCGAGTATGGAATGGGAAAAGGTGATGATTGCCTCTGAAACAGGAGACGAACGGGAAGGAAAGGATGTCAATATGGGAGTGGAAGGATTGAACTCCAATGGGCATGGAAAAAATAAGGATAAGGAAGGACACATAATGAAAATCATTGAAGGATTGCAAAGAGACGCCAAGGCTCACCGAGCTGATAGCCGAAAGCTTATGAAAGTCAGGGATCGACAGGGTGAATTAAACTTAAAATTTTTGAAGAGCCTGGAAAGAATAGAGAAGAAACTTGAGAAGGGAAGAGACTCAAGTATGGTAGAGAGTCGTAGAACCCATGGGAGAATAAGTAGGTCGAGGAGTGGTAGTCGACATCTTAGTTGCTCCCAAATACATTCTGACAGGAAGACACACAGTAGTTCAAGCCTGTCCCCGACCAGAAAACATCGAAAAATTGGAAAAGGGGAATTGAAGGGAGAGATGAACAAGATTAATCCTCCAACATTCGATGGAGAACATAAGAAGGAGGAAGATGCCGAGACCTGGTTGTTGGGCATGAAGAAATAATTCCAACTGCAGAATTACTCTGCCCATGCAGAAGGAAGAATTTCAATGTACCAACTGAAAGGAAAAGCATCCATGTTGTGGGATCAGTTTGTGCAAGTGAAACACATCAGAGAGAAAGAGGTCACTTGGAGGGAATTTAAGAGGTATTTCGAGAAGAAATACCTGACTAAAAGATACTATGACAGGAATATGAAGGAGTTCTTCGAACTCAAGCTAGGTAGCATGACTATTGATGAGTATGAACGAAGTTTCCTAGAACTACTGAAGTATGTTACATTCATCAAAAATGATGCTGTCAAGATTCAGAGATATCTGAGTGGACTGCCACCTTCCATGAGTGATAAGATTCAATATGACAATCCTAAGACCATGGAAGAGACCATAAGAAAGGAGAAATGTTTGTATGAACAACAAGGAGAAAGGCCTATCCTTCGGAAGGCTTGGAATGATCAGAGGAAGTTTAAGAAGGAATAGAGGTAGAAGAGAAACAAGCCTTCCTTACTCAGAAATAGTCTTCAAGGGAAACCATCGTTTAGGGAGCCAAGAATGATTGAAGAGGGAGCACAAATATAGAGACTGACTCCCATTCAGTGTTGGGGCTATCAAGGAAACCAAAAATACAGAGATTGTCCCCATAAAAATGGTAAGGCAAGAACTGTCCATACTGTTCAGCAAGCTAAAACAATGGAGGATATGGGCAGCAGAATGTCGAGGATCTATGTAGCCTTGGACAACAAGCAAGAAGAATTTCAATCACACATGATTGAAGTGGAAGGTACGATCAACAACCGACCACTTGTTATTTTAATTGATTCAAGGGCTAGCCATAGTTATGTAGATCCTAGAGTGGTGTAAATTTTGCATCTAATGAGAAGCAAACATGAGAAGTCTTGGTTAGTGCAGTTTAACACAGGGACCAAGAGGAAGGTCACTGAATTGGTTAAGTCCTGTTCAGTGGACATGAAAGGAATGAGAACTAAGGCTGAATTGAACATTCTGCCTTTATGCTCATACGATTTCTTAATTGGGATGGACTGGTTGGACCAGCACCATGCCCTTCTGGATTGTCGTAACAAGAGGTTCATATGCCTGAACAAAGATTGAAATTAGGTAATAGTCTAAGGAATTCCTAGAGACATGGTTGTGAGGGAAATCTCAGCCATGCAGCTCAAGAAATGTTACCGGAAAGGATGTCAATTATTTGCATCTCGGGTGGAAGAGGCATCCCAAGATGTAGTATCGAATCTGGAAGACCACGAAGTACTCAAAGAATTCAAGGACATATTTCAGGAGGTACCTGGACTACCTCCGAAGAGGGACATTGATTTTTCTATAAATTTGATGCCTAGAGAAGCTCCAGTTTCGAAGGCTCCTTATAGAATGAGTACACCAGAGATGAAAGAGTTGCAATTGTAGCTCGAAGAGATACTAAAGAAAGGTTACATTCACCCCAGTGTGTCACCATGGGGAGCCTCGGTACTATTCGTGAAGAAGAAAGATGGGACGTTGAGGTTGTGCATTGATTTTCGACAGTTGAATAAGGTCACTGTCAAGAACAAGTATCCTCTGCCAAGGATTGATGATCTTTTTGATCAGTTGAAAGATGCAAAAATATTTTCAAAAATAGATCTCAGATTTGGATATCACCAAGTGAGAATAAAGGATGAGGACATTGGAAAGACCGCCTTTAGAACAAGGTACGGTCATTATGAATTCACAGTGGTGCCGTTTGGACTGACAAATGMACYTGTTGTTTTCATGTGCTTAATGAATGGAGTGTTCAGAKATTATTTRRACAAGTTTGTCATAGTATTCCTAGATGATGTCTTGGTGTATTCCAAGACAGAGGAAGAACATGMGAAACACCTGAGAATGGTGTTGCAGGTGTTGAGAGAACACCAGTTGTATGCAAAGCTGAGCAAGTGCTCTTTTTACCAAAGGTAGATCCATTACTTGGGACACATTATATCTGAAGAAGGGATCGTTGTGGATCCTGAGAAGGTACATGCCATTTGAGAATGGCCAGTGCCAAGGAATGTGGCAGAAGTTAGATCTTTTATGGGTCTGGCGGGCTACTATAGGAGGTTCATAGTCGGATTTTCAAAGATAACTCATTCTATCACTTCCTTGCAAAAGAAGGAGAAGAAGTTCCAGTGGACTGAAGAATGTGAGAGCAACTTCCAGCGATTGAAGCAACTGCTAACAAGTTCTCCAATCCTGAAGATTGCAGATCCAAAAAAGGATTACATAGTGTGCACGGATGCATGTAACGAGGGGCTGGGAGCATTTCTCAGCCAAGAGGGATTTGTAGTTTGTTGTGAATCCTGAAAGTTGAAGGAACATGAGAAGAATTATGCCACTCACGATTTAGATCTGGAAACAATCGTCCACGTCTTGAGGAAATGGAGACATTACCTCATGGGCAAGAGATTCGAGTTGAGAACAGAGCATAACGGTCTGAAGTATTTATTTGATCAGCTGACCTTAAATTCCAGGAAAATCAGATGGCTAGAGTTTCTGTGCGAATATGACTTTGATATCAAGCATATCAAGGGGAAAGAAAATAAGGTGGTTGATGCACTCAGTAGAAAGGTGCACGAATTACATGCTCCAGCCATTAGCATGTACAGGACTGAGATGAAATACAGAATTTTAGAAGCCGCAAATACTGATTTGCATTACAAAAGTCTTGTAGCAAAGCTATAGCAGTGTGAGGGACCACAGACCAAGGAAAGTTACACCTTGGGAGCTGATGGTTTACTTCTGTATAAAAACAAAGTGTATGTACCCAATGTCTGAGAATTGAAGCTGGCAATTCTAAAGGAGATGCATAACGTGGCTTATGCTGGACATCCTGGATATCAAAAGACTATGGCAGCAGTCAAAATCCATTACTTTTGACCAGGTTTGAAGAAAGAAATCGTTGAATACATCGCCAGATGTATGGAGTTCCAAAAGGTTAAGGCTGAGCATAGGCACCCAACAGAGTTGTTGGAGCCTTTACCTATTCCTGAATGGAAATGGGACGTGGTAACAATGGATTTTATCACAAGATTGCTCAGAACAAGCAAGCAACATGATTCAATCATGGTGGTGGTGGACAAGCTTACTAAAGCTTCCCATTTTATTCCACTGAAAACCACCCACAGAGCAGCAGATGTTGTTGACATTTTTCTAAAAGAAGTTGCACGCTTGCACGAAATTCCTAAGAAAATTGTGTCTGATAGAGACCCAAAATTCACTTCGAATTTCTGGAAAGGATTGTTCAAAGGATTCAGAACGAATTTGAACTTTAGCACATCATATCATCCTGAGTTTGATGGACAGTCAGAGAGAGTAAACAGAGTAATAGAAGACATGCTGAGAATGTATGTGATGGATAAACCATCAAGGTGGGAAGACTACCTGGATTTGGTAGAATTCGCCTACAATAATGGGTATCATGTGTCATTGAAGATGAGCCCGTTCAAAGTGCTTTATGGAAGAAAGTGCAACACTCCAGTGAGATGGGATAATCCAGCTGACAGAGTAGTAGTTGGGCCTGAGCTACTCAAAGAGATGGAAGATCAAATGATAAAAATTAAACATAATCTAAAAGCTGCCCAGGACAGGCAGAAAAGTTACGCTGATAGTAACAGAACCCATAGAGAATTCAAAGTGGGTGACCATGTTTTCCTGAAAGTGAAAACTAACAGGAGTTCCCTAAAGCTGGGAAGTTGCGCCAAGTTGGAAGCAAGATTTTGTGGGTCATTTGAGATCTTAGAAAGGATTGGGCCGGTTGCATACATGCTTGGATCACCTGCATCTATGACTGTAGATAATGTGTTTCATGTGTCACTGCTTAAGAAATATGTACCTGATGCTAATCATGTTATCGATTGGAATGTGATTCAAGTGGAACCAGAGGGTGTCCTGCAAGTGCATCATGTGTGCATATTGGACAGGAAAAGGAAACAGCTCTGGAATCAAGTCATAGAGCTTGTAAAGGTCCAGTGGACCTGGTACGGTCCTGAGGATGCGACATGGGAGCATGCAGATGTTATGCGGGCAGAGTACCTGCATCTTTTTGAAATTTTTTGAAAAGATTGCAGATGCTGTGTAAAGTTGCACTGAGGACAGTGCAAAAATAAGGGGAGGGGAATTGTAGTGTCCCCAAGGCTGAGCCCCGTAGTAAACCATGGTTTGAAAGGAATTGTAATTATGTTTTATAGGCTAGTGAGCCAAGTTTTTATAAGCTCGAGGATTATGTGTTGTCAGTCCAGGGAGCCTAAGTGTTGAAGGCCAGAAGCCTGTTGTTGTATATGTAATCATGCAGAACAATTAATAAAACATAAACATTGCCATGTGCAGACCGACCACGATGAATGAGTGAAGGGGGACTAAGCATCCATAGAGTGGGCAAGGAATTAGGGGCTGGAAGGTGGGAAAAGGGGCTACGTGTTGAGCATACGGGCTAAGGCTAGGGGGCTTAAGCCTGGGAATAATATTTTACTATTATTCCAAAAGAACATGTGCCATTTATGCTTTATCCTAAGTTCCTAACCATAAGAAAGGTGATGCATGTCGAGGAACACATGCAGTTTCAAGGGTGATAAGTGTCCACCCTAATGCATGCAAATAAAACAGACGAGGTAAGCCGTGAAGGCTCTCTCTCCTCCATTTGACCCTGGACTGTCCTGAGCATGAACGGTGTGACCTCTGCAAGAGACCCTCGTGCAATTCTGAAACAGGGAAAAAGCCTGTGTTTGTCTCTGCAAATCCATGTACACCCTCTATTCTGAGAGCCGAGAAGACTCTGCTCATTTTCTGAAAATCCCGGTTCATCCTCCCCGTTCTGCACCAGAGAGTCTGTGTAATTCCCTGCGGAAATTGCTTGTCACGCAATTCTAAAAATCAACACTATGAGACCTTGCTGCCATTGCTGAGCTTGTTTGAGAAGTCTGAGTGTATATTCCCGGTTGAATGTAGTGGTCATGCAGAGATGGATTGCGTGTTATTTGTTGTCCAGTGCAGGTGGTAATTGGGCCTGTGTATGCCCTCGCTCTAGGAGAGGGAGATGGTTGTGGTTAGAAGAGGCAGGTTGTTAGGCCTACGAGCAACTCCTTCCAGGTGAGAGAGTTTGTTGGGAAGTGGTTCCCTCCAAAGAGTGTCCAACACCAGCTTCAGGCTCTGAGACTTCCTGATCTGGCTTGTTGCCGAGACCGAGAGAGGGAGATTAACACCGATGGACTGTTCTTGTGAAGGTGTATACTCTCGGGCGGAACAGGCATGTGGGGAATGAGAGTCTGGTAGTAGTGGGTGTAAGATGGCATCTTGGGAAGAACCCTTCCAGATTGTATGTGTTGTTTTCCCTGTAACCTCAGCCTACCCTAGGATTCCTTGTCTTGGGGTGGAGCTTAGTCCCATCTCGGGGGTGACCCATTGCTGAGCTGATGAGCAGTGTGGTCTAAGGCTGGGAGGTTCGTGGAAGGCCTGCACTTGGTTGGTGGAATCTACCACTATTAAAAAGATAAGTATCTGTTTATGTTTTAATCATGTTTCTGCATGACTCTATTGCTTATGTTATCATGATTTCCGCTATGTATATGAGTTAGTATGAAACACCATGGATTGTTAATTATAGCAACAGATAATCTGTTTACTCTGAGCTTGAATGTGTTTATTTGCTTAAATGCATGTGGATTGTATAACATCTGTACAAAGTGGTGTTATAGTCTTCTTTTATTAGCAATTAAACAAAGTAGCAGAATGGGTGCGCTACAACTATGATTCTTAAGCTACAGACCAAATATTCCATCGGGAAAACTGCTTCTAGACCATAAACCAACTTAAAGGGGGTCTGCATTATTAGCTTCTTACAAGTGGTTCTATATGCCCATAACACTGCTGGTACTCTCAAATCCCAGTCATCTTTGTTCACACTGCAAATATTCATTAGCATTGTCTCCAAGATCTTATTGAATGCTTCAACTGTGATCAACAACAGGTCAATTATCTTTTATTGGTTAATTTATTTTTGAATTAATAATGATTAAAAACTTAAACTTAAAATTATTTGGTCATTTTAATTATATCATCATAAATCGTATTCATTCATTTTGTTGTTTGTCTGATTAATTAGTTTAACAATAGTTTTATTATCCTCACGTGTTACTCAAACACTATTTCAGTAGTACAATTTTCAGTTTCACAAGGCTTTACACAAACCTTGTATATGTACATAAATATTGTATATTACATCAATAAGATTTTGTGGTATTTATATATTAATAGATAGATATAGTAGCAAATGTACATAGTGGGTTTGTATAGATAGATAGTCATTTTTCTTTCTTAGTTTACCTTAGTGTTTTCACCGGCTAACAGAGTCGTAAAACCCATTAGGGTAGGTTATTTCAAATGTATTGGTTTACTTAGACAACCCTCGACCGGATCTTCCCTTCTCATTGACGGTGTGTTCACATATTCTCGTCAACAAATGGTGCTTGAAGGAGGGCCAAAGGTAAATTTAATGGTTAAACTTTTTATCCCTCGGCCTGTTATTATTCCAGATTTGTAAATTCTTCTTTTGTGTCATCTTAAAATGCGCTAGAAGGCAGGTTAGATTACAAGCTAACCATTTGGAGTCAATTTCTTAATTTTCTTAATTTTCCATGGCTCGTGCCCAAATCATTGTGTTGGAACATGATTTCAATTTCTCATTACCAGTTATTCCCAACAAGACAACTGATCTCTTGTTAGAACTTTTCTTTGATGGTGAAGGGAACACATCTGCACTAGACCATGTTTATAAATTTTGTTCTAAGTGATTATAGAATAAGATCACTGATCTCAATCTCATATCTAGGTTGTTTTCCCTCACTTTTTGAGACTTGGTTAAATATTGGTTTGAATCCTTTCGAGCTAATTCTATCCATTCTTGGTCCAAGTTTGTAATTGAGTTTTTATCAGATTTTAACAATTATGATTATGATTAATTAAGTGAAGAAATAATTTTCTTAAGGAAAGAAAATTATGAATCATTCAAGGATTTTGAAATTAGGTTCATACATGTTTGTACTAGATTCCCTCTGAAAGAAATGCCTTTTATTGATGAATGGTTTCAATATCTCGTTTCTCTCTCAGACAAGAAAGATCGATTAATTGTTAACCAATATGAATTGAGAACTAATATTGAATCTCAATATGGTTTAAAATTTTATGATGATCTTGAAGTCATTAAGTCACCACATTTTTTGTCAAATTCCTTTCTTTTGGCATATCAGGAGTATAATTACATTTTACAAGATGTACTTTCCACTTATGATATTTCTTTGTCAACAATGTCTTCTTCTATTGAGGAAGGAACCTTGAATTTAAAAGGAGACAATGGTCAAAATCTCCAAGATGTTATAACTATTTATGAAGTAAAAGAGATGGAATGTGAAGTTGATAATCTTGTTGTCAGTAAAACTTCCCCTCACTCATCCGAACAACTTCAAGATCAATTAGTGGGAGATGGCATCATTATTCAAACTAGCACTGAATCATCTAATAATTTTATCCCACATTCACCCTTTTATGATAAACATGATTTGGTCTTGGAAAATATCTCATGTTGTTTAAAAGAACATATGATTGGAGTTGATCAGTTTATACAAGGAGAGAGAACAAAACCAAAATTCAAAAAACATGTTCTAATCATTTCAAGAGACACATTTTGTCTTCTCAATTATTCTACATATTATTCCTTGTACCCTGATATTTTTTATCCTAATGTTGTGCAATTATGTGTTCCATATTACCTTGGAGAGAATTCAACATTATATAATCAGGTACAAATTAATAGAGATTACCAAATAGAAGATAAAGAGGAGAATAATTCTTCCCATGAACATATTAATTCTTATTCTCATCAGTTATCCGTGGGTAAATCAAGAAATTATTTGAAAGAGTCTCAAATTACGTCTTCCATTGATTCATCTCAATTTTTGTTTAAAGAAGGATATGAATTTTTCCATAATAAATTATTTGAGATTGAAAATTATAATCAACCAAACACCACTACCAGTGATGATTATTCAAAAATGTTGGTTGTTCCATTTAGTTCGTCTCAAGTAGTTAATGCCGAAGAAATCAATCTAAATTAAAAGTTTCAAGAGAATGAGACACTTCTTCTTCAGTTGAAAATCATGATAAGTTCTTGTTATCTTTATCCTACCAATAACATCGGGATCGTTTTGAAAGATTCTTTCCATACCAATATGGTACCTGTTGTAGGAAAATCCCCTACAGACAGGTGAATATACCCTTGGATTCTAGACCCCTCTACCAAGACAGAAAAGTGAAAATGGACACTAACATTCCGTTGAATCTAACTAACTAATAAGAAAGAGAAGGAGAAGAAAGAAAGTGTGATGCACCTTATTCCAATGTTTGTCCTCGCTGCTCCAACTTGAGCTTGATCTCAGATCTCCTTAGCATTGTTTGACACCTGCAATGCAATGGAAAACAAGACAAAGAAATCATACTCTACTCTATAATATTAGTCCAATCAAATCCATATATAAGACAAACATATGTAAAGAGGCATACGTTAGAAGTAAATAGGTCAATAAATATATTAATGAGAAAAATTAAATAAATACTTACAAACTGTAGATGTAGTTACAGTACCTTCCCCAAGTCCTCCTCATCCATCCCTTACACAAAGCTCCCAAAATCATAGGTTTTATTTCCTAAATCTTTCTCCCAAGACCATATGTTTGATACCTAAAATATCCACACCCTTCTCCATGGAAATCCCTCATTATATAGGATTTGGAGGCTTAACCACCATGGAGAGGATCACTCATCAGATCCATTAGAAAGGGATCTGAAATATATTTAGGGAGAAAATATATCTTAAGTATTTTAGGGAGGAAATATCTCTCAAGTGTTTTAAGGAGGAAATGTTTCAACCATCCATGAGATCCTCCACCTTCCCTAAAAAATAAGAAACCAAATGTGAGGTGGATTATCACAGTTAATTAATTTTTTTTTCATGAATATTAATAATAATTCATGTGCACTTGGTATTTTGGCCTTCATGTAATATATCCCTCCTCCACATTGACTAGGCATTGTGACATAGGTTATTCCATGGTGTCGAGGTGTATGATACACTTATATGACACTTACGACACTTAGGGAGAGGTACCTAGGTGAGAAAATTTCATGTGTAACAGAATGCCCCCTAAAGTGTGAGGTCAAAAGAGAGAATGATGGTTGAAACACTTTACAAATATTTAATGCGAGGGTGTGGAGTTGGATAACCTAGAAGAATATGCAAACAAATATCAAATAGTATTACAAATTTTCCATTTCTGAGGCAGACATACCTATGCTCATAATAAGAGATGACTCAAATCACGGTCGTTGACCAATACACTGTAGATCCATGAAACATATTGACTAATGATATGGCCACCAAAGATACAATGTGGATCCATACCTCCATGACATGAACTGATCATATCCACGAGAAATAAATAGTGGAGCTACGAGATTGTAAAACATAGCCACATACCAATACAATGTATATCTATGTGATAGTACATATATCATCATGCTCAAATGATCTCCGTTCGCAGCTCGGGGAAAGCAGATATTAGAGTAAATGATCAACCCAGGGTATTTGTCCCAATCCCGATCTGGTACGAATCTAGCCATGTGAATAGATGTTTTTATGTCGAACCTGGTAGAAACCACTTGATTACCGGTCATTGAGGTAAATTGTTAACAAGTGAGAGGGAAATCACCAGTGACATCAATGACTCCCAAGGTACCCTAGTATAATCCAATGAATGTGAATAAATGAGATGAAGTTGAACATTCGTAGAATCATCCGATCAGAGGTCAATAATGTAAACCTATTGTCAAAGGCGAGGAGGCATGTAGGTCCCAAGGTACTAATTGGTTTCTAAGTCTAATTCCCCAATGGCTTTTTGAAGTCGACAGGAAAATACTCATCGAAGGAGGGCCTTGATGTATGCCCCATAATCGACATGAAATTGACACAGGAAAGTGATGTAAGATGGTGAATCAAATGAGTATGGACTGACACAGGAAATGGAAACTAGAAATAGTGTAGATGGATGGTTTGAAGTGAAACTTCCCTTGAACATGATGAGGCACAACAACTGACTTGGCAGGATTGACTCGAAGAGTACCAAAAATGTAATGTGAAGACAATAAGAGCACTCTTCGACTAGACAAAAAAGTATTGTGACAAATGGAATTAGTATGACTTAGAGACAAGTGGATTAACCAACTGTAAAATGAGATGCAAACAAGTTCCATGTTCAAGGGTGACAAAATCTTCCATAAAGGATTCTCAAAAACTTGACCCACTTCCTTCAATTTCCCCCCCACCCAGATAGATGAGTACCTCTTTTTCATTTAACGAGCTTGAGGAGGGTAACACATGTTTGATATAACTCACCTTCGGTAAGTTCCTCTTCCTTTATTTAATTAACTAGAAGAATTAAGGGTTCATTCCCATATGGGTCCTTCAATGTGTAGTTTAGCGAGTCTAGAGAAGGAAAACTAGGTGGTTTTTCATGTTTAGAGAGTCTAAAAAGAACTTAAAGGTGACTCCATGGTTGTCCTTTTTCGTAATTTTAGTCTCGTGAGCCTAGAAAGAGATAAAATACCACTCAAAATATTACCTTTCAAACCTTTTAATGAGTGTGAAAGGAAGCAAGATCACTCAACAATATTTTCATGTTTAGAGAGTCTTAAAAGAGCTTAAAGGATACTCCAGGGGGTTCCTTTTTCATATAACCTTTATGAGTCTGAAAAAAGTGATAAAAGTATACTCGGTTACATTCTCATGTATTTACGAGCACGAGAAAGAACAAATACTAAGCTCTGTATTGGTTTCATTTTTACACAAGCTTGAAACAAAATTAAACTATGCTTGTAAATTCCCAACGTGATTTCCAAAGTTAAGGATACCCATGGATGGTTGGTACTCTACCCCTATCTTGAAGAGCTAGTGTCATAACTTCAGAATGATAATCAAAGGCTGGAGACGTGCGTCCCCACGCTTCATTTCATTTGTTGACTTTGAGTTTGTCACCAATTTCTATACTAGAAGGAGAAAAAGGATAAGGGTGGATGAAAGGAATATTCAAATACGAGACCTAATGAAAGACTCGAATCGACATCTATGAGATCTAGCTAAATACTCGACTCAGTATCTACGAGATCTAGTGAAAAGGATCGACTCAACATAAGAGGTGATTGTTTTATTTTTTAACGAGCTTGACACAGAAAAAGAAATATGCTCAATACCTTTGTTTCATTTTTTAAAGAGCTTGCCACAGAGAAGAAAAACTATGCTCGTGGATCTAGGTTCAATCCCCATATTTCTATTTCATTTTTTAATGAGCTTGCTACAAAGAGGAAAACTATGCTCATAGCTCCAGGTTCAATCCACAGATTTATGTTTCATTTTTTAACGAGCTTGCTACAGAGAGGAAAACTATGCTCCTAGCTTCTTCTTGATCATGGCTTCCAAGAGGAAAATTCTCTGGAAGGAATACATGTCAAGAGACAAAATTCAATTATGGATTCCAAGAGATCTTCATTAGATGGAAGAAAAACACTCTGGAAGGAAAACATGTCGACGACCTCGATAAGGGTAGGGAGATCTGGCTCTAATAGCCCTATTGAAGAGATGACCATGTCAACTACCGTATCTAAGTCAGGAGAAGGGAGATATTCCCTCTTGTGCGGGGTTGAACGCATGGGGAAGGTCATTACATAACTGACTTGTTGTGTAGTGTACATCACTGGAATGTATGGACCGTTTAGGGAAGGAGGATGGTCGACCATCAGATGAGGGCCAATGAATGAATGTTGATCAATTGTTAGTATGTTTCCAATGTGAGGGAAACACATCACTCAAAAGAGAGTGGACACAAAATCTCTCATAATGTAGACATAGTCTCACCCGAGGAGAAGGTTAAAGTCCAAGGGGTCGTGAACTACCATCACATCGACGCAGACCATTTTTCCTCCCAAAGTAACCGTAAACTAAGAAAGGATCCCTAAAGGTTGACTAACTCGTCTGTCAAAGGTAAACAGATTCTGAGTCATGGGTGCAAGATGTGGGGAACCAAAATCTTTCCAAGAATTCATGGATAAGATGCTAATAGAAGAACCTTCATCTATTATAGTGTTAGGAATATTCCTATCACAAACCTACATGGTGAGTTGGAAAGGCATGCAAGAAGGAATACGAGGTTCTGTCAAATGATGCCAATTAATAAAAATCATATGATTTCTTGAAGGGGGTGCCATAGGGATGGGTGGAGTGCCCCTTTTCTAGGTGAATCAATATTAACGAGGTAGACCTAAGCGACATCCTCACTCTTTTAATGAGGAGTGGGATCAACTAGTGGTGGAAACGGATCGACCACTTTGGTTTCACTCTTCAAGGGATGAGTGGGATTGACCGAAGGCGGAACCGGATCGACCACTTTGGCACTCTTCAGAGGAGGAGTGGGATCGACTGATGGGGTAACTGGATCGACCACTTTGGCACTCCACAAGGGAGGAGTGGGATCGAACGATAACAGAACCGGGTCAACCACTTTGGAACTCTTCAGATGAAGAGTTGGATTGACCAATGGCAGAACCAGATCAATCACTTTGGCACTCCTCCAGGGAGGAGTGAGATCGACTAATGATGAAACTGGATTAGTCACTTGGGTTTCTCTTTTCAAATGAAGAGTGGGTTTGATCGGTGATGGAACTATATAAGGTACTTGGGTTTGTGGTTCAACCAAGGATGAAACCAAATTGACCACCTGATCAACCGGACTGACTGGGGATGGAATCGGATTTAACAATCCATCAAATAATGAAGGTTTGGGAGAAATATTACGATAACCAGTTCGAAGTTGAATATTTTCCAAAAGATAAGAAGCCTCATCCATATGAGGGAAAATGTGAGAGTAATTATCACCTTTTCATAACAAGCCTTTGCATAACAAGCAAGGAAATTTGACAGTTCTCTTCTTCTTACCAACCTTAATGTCACTAGCTGATAGAGTGTCACCATCATGTCCCACAGGGTCTGATAACATGGAATACCACATTTCTAAGACCTTGGGGAGACTAGGGAAATCCCTCAAAGTGGTCACCCTTACAAACACTGTAAGGGAATTTCGGTTTAGGATTCTTCATTTTAATATTGTTGACTTTATCAACACTCCTAGTACAATTAACTGTAGTTGGTTGCTTGTATCCAAAATGATCTTGTGTGGTTGGAGGCTTGGTCCCTTTCTGGTTCTTCTTCTTCTTCTCTTTCCATTTCTTCTTCCTCTTATCAACATGGCTACTCACTTTAGATCTTTCACTAGGCAAATAAGGAGAAAGGGAAGGAGACCTGATGGGTGAAGAAGGAGAAAGGTCGACATGAGTTTGATGTGTGGGTGGTGTGCTTACATATAAAGCACTAGGTGCATTCAAAGAACTGGGAAGATTCGATATCACTGGAGTGGGGAACAACCAAACCGGTAATCTGATCATGAGTCCCAAAAGACTCAATGTGGCAATGCATGGAGGACCAACGTTTCTGAAAGAATAAAAGGAGAAAGGTTCCTTAGGAAAAGGGGTTCCTCCATTGGTACTCCCAAGAGTTGAAACCATTGATACTGACTTGACCTAAGGTCCACTAAGGAAAAAAAACAGCACATGCTACAAATCTAAGAAGCAAACAATCAAACAAACCTTCCCACAATGAAACCACTATTTGGTGATGAAATCCAACATCGCAAGATCAATAAAGGAAGGGGATAGGATAGAGAGGGTGGATCAGTTACGTTGGGGAACTGCTTAATGGAATTATGCCTTAGTGCAAGATTCCACACAATAATCATGGATTTACCCTCCAAGGAGTCCAAATGAGTTTGACCAATGTTTGTTCCAGGTTCAACGAAGACTTCCCTTCACTATCACCTTGTGAAAGAACCCTAAATATTATGGATACTAAGGATACCAACTCGCATTCAACCTCTGGGATGGTACATTCAACATTCTAGTCTAAACATATGGGAAGGATAATAAGTCTGAAATCCTTCAAGAGAAATGAGGACAAGTGGATCAGTAGAACTCTAGAGAACCTTGAACGGATTTGGAATTCCTGAAGCACCGAGACCAAATGAATATAGTTGGACCTCAATAATAACCCCCAATATACGATCTTAATACTACAAATGGTTAAGCCTTAGAGGGATAATCTTCGTTTCTCTCCCAAATGTGACTTCGTGCGTAACCCCTATGTGAGAGGGGGATCCCAACCATGATTATACGAAAAATTGGATTTACCGCTCCCTAGCACAAGATTCTATGTTTGTCTAATGGCTTTGAAAAGTTATCCTCACAACCTATTCCAAATCCCTACACCTTCTAATGTAGGTTCGCTACCGGAAAATATAAAAGTGTCTGATCAATTTTATAAGTGCTTCATTTTAGGGTTGTTGTTTACTCAAGGGTGCGAAAGTGAAACTGATGATGTTGTAGACTTGACTCCAAAAGAATGTAGAAAAATGAGATGAATTTTTTTTTCTTCAATGAATCCTACATATGGGATGGAGAAGAGGTTCAATTTTCTTCAACAAAAAACACCCAATTCCCAAATGCAATTTGCTAAATGCAAACTAGTTATCTACACTACCCAACAAAAAGAATGAAACTATCTTTCTATGTTTGATTCTAATACATAAATACAACAAATCCAAATCCTCTAACACTCCTTTACTTTCAATAAAAAGAAAGAGTCAGATGCAGATGCAAAAGACATGAAGAAAAAATGGTTACAAGAAAAACATGCACTCAAAGCAATGAGAACTGAAAGAAAACAAGTAGGAGATAACATGTTCTAACAAGAACTAAATCAAGGATTCGACAATCAACAAGAATTCAAGGAAAACAAGAAATTTCAGAGAAGAATCCAAGAAAAGACATGGAGAAAGAGAAATCACTCAAACTATCCCCAAAAAACAAGCAACAAGGAGCAATTTCACAATTCTAAAAAAGTTTCAAG
>ML828956.1:176623-187653 GCA_009831015.1 Picea engelmannii
TGTGAATGAATGCTGTGTGTGATTGTTGTTCTTTATGCTATCTGCTTTATGTTTATAACTCTGGATTTCACAGCAAAGACTTACTGCCACTAAGATTAATGATTCAAAGTTAAAAATGAGAAATGGTTAATAACTTACACTAAATGATTCACCCCCCCCCTCTCAGTTAGTTCATACCTGTAACAATAAAAACCCCAAAAATGACTAATAGAACTCTGAAAACGGATCATGGCTCATCCGGGCATGACCTCTTCTACATGTGGCCATAAGATTCCATGAGCTTCTCTTTGGAAAAAACACCTGTAAAAGTCCTCAAAAACCTCTGAAACCTGTCCCAATGTGTTCAGAGCATATTAATTAGCCAAAAATGATTATTCGATCATAGAAAACAAACATAGGCTCACCAAACCATGTCCTCGATCAATGAGGGCTTAAAGCTCCCTAGAGCTTCCTGAAACTTCAATGGTGAAAAACCTGCAGAAGAAGTTTTCAAATGGCCTTGATAAGATCACCAATGGATCCAGGATGTCCACAAACCCCTAGCTGGGCTTTTACGGCACCTCAATCGGCCAAAAGATGAAGAAGTTAGGCCTCCTCCATTTTCCTCCTTCAACCATGCTGAAACTGGTTCGCCAAAATGCACCCTTGTTGCATGAACCCAACACACACGCCATTTAAGGCATAAAAAACCCGACACCGGGTGCAACCGTGCCAACGGTACAAACCGTAGGATGGTTAGGGCGCCTCTAGCCCCTAACCGCCTAGCACCTGGGCATATGGTGGGTCATATGAGCTCGCGCATAAACAAAAGGGGCTAAACACTGTTGAACACCAAAACCCACACGCTAAAGGTTAAGGTCACATGGCATAACACAAAGGAACCATGAGCTACAAGTTTTTAAAAACCCCACGCACGCGCTCTGTTTATAAACCAACAGTCATATATATGAATACATGCGACCAGGGGCTGGGGCTAAGCCCTAGCTCGGTCGCGCCCATATCATAATTTAATGTAATTTAAATACAATGAAACCCGTAGTATTAACAAGCAAACCATTAGCAAATACTGAGGTGCCACGGGGCAGCCCATGATTGGGCCACGTGGCACCCAATCATTTGACCAAACAATGCCACGTGTCAAGATACCATTCGACCTTAATTGCCAACCAAAATCTGCCACATCATCGTACGGATGTACGGTCAAGCCACGTCACCTCTGCCAAGTCAGCGTACAGTCATGCCACGTCACCATCCTTACGGACTGTATGGACTGCACAGTCAGCACTTTTTTTAACCTATTTGGCGATTCGAACAGATCGCTATATCTCTCGCTCCCGATGTTCGTTTGAGACGAAATGAGTTGCGTTGGATTTGTGATGACGCGGGCTATGCTCTCGTTCGTTTTGAACCGAGAAAGTTGATTTTTTGGCTAAAATTTGACCCCTGGTCCAAATTTTGATCACACATGATTATCAATCTTTATATATGAATTTGATTAGTCTAATCTTGTCGAGTAGAGTAGGATTTATTTGTCTTTTGTTTTCCATTGCATTGCAGGTATCGAGTGGTTCTAAAGAGTTTGGAGATCAAGATTAGATTGGAGGAAGTGAGTACGAACTACGGAATAAGGTGCATCATATTTTATTCCTTATCTTTCTATATATGAATAGGTAATTGAATTTACAGGGATGTTAGTGTCCATTTGTATATTTCCTATCTTGGTATAGGGGTATAGAATCCAAGAGGATATTCACCTGTCCGTAGGGGGATTTTCCTACAATAGAAATTGATGACTCCACTGGGGATCGACATTGATTTGTATTCAATTGAATAGTCCCTGAATTTTTCTCAGATTTTAGATCATTTTCATTGTTTGTTCTGGATCCATTACCTTTCTCCCATCTTCACTGGCAATTTCACCAATTTTTGAGAATTCAGGGTGATTTTTTCTACACTTTTTGGCTTTGTTTTGAGTTTTTGGGAAGGGTAGTGCTCCCCTGGAGTGCATATTAGAGAACTTATCTCTAATCAATTCCACCCTACAGTGATTCACTAAGCTCTATATCTCTCTGTGCCCTTGAGTTAGGGAGCACTAATCTCTTTTTTGGAGGTTTTTTTCCTTTTTGCTCAGTCTTTTATAGCCTATTTTGCAGAGGTCTTTTCCTAGAGCTTGTACTTTGGTTTGTAGAGTTTTTTTGGTTGATATTTGATACTTATCACTTCCTATTGTCTTGACTTGATCTTGAAACTTTTTTAGAATTGTGAAATTGCTCCTTGTTGCTTGTTTTTTGGGGATAGTTTGAGTGATTTCTCTTTCTCCATGTCTTTTCTTGGATTCTTCTCTGAAATTTCTTGTTTTCCTTGAATTCTTGTTGATTGTCGAATCCTTGATTTAGTTCTTGTTAGAACATGTTATCTCCTACTTGTTTTCTTTCAGTTCTCATTGCTTTGAGTGCATGTTTTTCTTGTAACCATTTTTTCTTCATGTCTTTTGCATCTGCATCTGACTCTTTCTTTTTATTGAAAGTAAAGGAGTGTTAGAGGATTTGGATTTGTTGTATTTATGTATTAGAATCAAACATAGAAAGATAGTTTCATTCTTTTTGTTGGGTAGTGTAGATAACTAGTTTGCATTTAGCAAATTGCATTTGGGAATTGGGTGTTTTTTGTTGAAGAAAATTGAACCTCTTCTCCATCCCATATGTAGGATTCATTGAAGAAAAAAAAATTCATCTCATTTTTCTACATTCTTTTGGAGTCAAGTCTACAACATCATCAGTTTCACTTTCGCACCCTTGAGTAAACAACAACCCTAAAATGAAGCACTTATAAAATTGATCAGACACTTTTATATTTTCCGGTAGCGAACCTACATTAGAAGGTGTAGGGATTTGGAATAGGTTGTGAGGATAACTTTTCAAAGCCATTAGACAAACATAGAATCTTGTGCTAGGGAGCGGTAAATCCAATTTTTCGTATAATCATGGTTGGGATCCCCCTCTCACATAGGGGTTACGCACGAAGTCACATTTGGGAGAGAAACGAAGATTATCCCTCTAAGGCTTAACCATTTGTAGTATTAAGATCGTATATTGGGGGTTATTATTGAGGTCCAACTATATTCATTTGGTCTCGGTGCTTCAGGAATTCCAAATCCGTTCAAGGTTCTCTAGAGTTCTACTGATCCACTTGTCCTCATTTCTCTTGAAGGATTTCAGACTTATTATCCTTCCCATATGTTTAGACTAGAATGTTGAATGTACCATCCCAGAGGTTGAATGCGAGTTGGTATCCTTAGTATCCATAATATTTAGGGTTCTTTCACAAGGTGATAGTGAAGGGAAGTCTTCGTTGAACCTGGAACAAACATTGGTCAAACTCATTTGGACTCCTTGGAGGGTAAATCCATGATTATTGTGTGGAATCTTGCACTAAGGCATAATTCCATTAAGCAGTTCCCCAACGTAACTGATCCACCCTCTCTATCCTATCCCCTTCCTTTATTGATCTTGCGATGTTGGATTTCATCACCAAATAGTGGTTTCATTGTGGGAAGGTTTGTTTGATTGTTTGCTTCTTAGATTTGTAGCATGTGCTGTTTTTTTTCCTTAGTGGACCTTAGGTCAAGTCAGTATCAATGGTTTCAACTCTTGGGAGTACCAATGGAGGAACCCCTTTTCCTAAGGAACCTTTCTCCTTTTATTCTTTCAGAAACGTTGGTCCTCCATGCATTGCCACATTGAGTCTTTTGGGACTCATGATCAGATTACCGGTTTGGTTGTTCCCCACTCCAGTGATATCGAATCTTCCCAGTTCTTTGAATGCACCTAGTGCTTTATATGTAAGCACACCACCCACACATCAAACTCATGTCGACCTTTCTCCTTCTTCACCCATCAGGTCTCCTTCCCTTTCTCCTTATTTGCCTAGTGAAAGATCTAAAGTGAGTAGCCATGTTGATAAGAGGAAGAAGAAATGGAAAGAGAAGAAGAAGAAGAACCAGAAAGGGACCAAGCCTCCAACCACACAAGATCATTTTGGATACAAGCAACCAACTACAGTTAATTGTACTAGGAGTGTTGATAAAGTCAACAATATTAAAATGAAGAATCCTAAACCGAAATTCCCTTACAGTGTTTGTAAGGGTGACCACTTTGAGGGATTTCCCTAGTCTCCCCAAGGTCTTAGAAATGTGGTATTCCATGTTATCAGACCCTGTGGGACATGATGGTGACACTCTATCAGCTAGTGACATTAAGGTTGGTAAGAAGAAGAGAACTGTCAAATTTCCTTGCTTGTTATGCAAAGGCTTGTTATGAAAAGGTGATAATTACTCTCACATTTTCCCTCATATGGATGAGGCTTCTTATCTTTTGGAAAATATTCAACTTCGAACTGGTTATCGTAATATTTCTCCCAAACCTTCATTATTTGATGGATTGTTAAATCCGATTCCATCCCCAGTCAGTCCGGTTGATCAGGTGGTCAATTTGGTTTCATCCTTGGTTGAACCACAAACCCAAGTACCTTATATAGTTCCATCACCGATCAAACCCACTCTTCATTTGAAAAGAGAAACCCAAGTGACTAATCCAGTTTCATCATTAGTCGATCTCACTCCTCCCTGGAGGAGTGCCAAAGTGATTGATCTGGTTCTGCCATTGGTCAATCCAACTCTTCATCTGAAGAGTTCCAAAGTGGTTGACCCGGTTCTGTTATCGTTCGATCCCACTCCTCCCTTGTGGAGTGCCAAAGTGGTCGATCCAGTTACCCCATCAGTCGATCCCACTCCTCCTCTGAAGAGTGCCAAAGTGGTCGATCCGGTTCCGCCTTCGGTCAATCCCACTCATCCCTTGAAGAGTGAAACCAAAGTGGTCGATCCGTTTCCACCACTAGTTGATCCCACTCCTCATTAAAAGAGTGAGGATGTCGCTTAGGTCTACCTCGTTAATATTGATTCACCTAGAAAAGGGGCACTCCACCCATCCCTATGGCACCCCCTTCAAGAAATCATATGATTTTTATTAATTGGCATCATTTGACAGAACCTCGTATTCCTTCTTGCATGCCTTTCCAACTCACCATGTAGGTTTGTGATAGGAATATTCCTAACACTATAATAGATGAAGGTTCTTCTATTAGCATCTTATCCATGAATTCTTGGAAAGATTTTGGTTCCCCACATCTTGCACCCATGACTCAGAATCTGTTTACCTTTGACAGACGAGTTAGTCAACCTTTAGGGATCCTTTCTTAGTTTACGGTTACTTTGGGAGGAAAAATGGTCTGCGTCGATGTGATGGTAGTTCACGACCCCTTGGACTTTAACCTTCTCCTCGGGTGAGACTATGTCTACATTATGAGAGATTTTGTGTCCACTCTCTTTTGAGTGATGTGTTTCCCTCACATTGGAAACATACTAACAATTGATCAACATTCATTCATTGGCCCTCATCTGATGGTCGACCATCCTCCTTCCCTAAACGGTCCATACATTCCAGTGATGTACACTACACAACAAGTCAGTTATGTAATGACCTTCCCCATGCGTTCAACCCCGCACAAGAGGGAATATCTCCCTTCTCCTGACTTAGATACGGTAGTTGACATGGTCATCTCTTCAATAGGGCTATTAGAGCCAGATCTCCCTACCCTTATCGAGGTCGTCGACATGTTTTCCTTCCAGAGTGTTTTTCTTCCATCTAATGAAGATCTCTTGGAATCCATAATTGAATTTTGTCTCTTGACATGTATTCCTTCCAGAGAATTTTCCTCTTGGAAGCCATGATCAAGAAGAAGCTAGGAGCATAGTTTTCCTCTCTGTAGCAAGCTCGTTAAAAAATGAAACATAAATCTGTGGATTGAACCTGGAGCTATGAGCATAGTTTTCCTCTTTGTAGCAAGCTCATTAAAAAATGAAATAGAAATATGGGGATTGAACCTAGATCCACGAGCATAGTTTTTCTTCTCTGTGGCAAGCTCTTTAAAAAATGAAACAAAGGTATTGAGCATATTTCTTTTTCTGTGTCAAGCTCGTTAAAAAATAAAACAATCACCTCTTATGTTGAGTCGATCCTTTTCACTAGATCTCGTAGATACTGAGTCGAGTATTTAGCTAGATCTCATAGATGTCGATTCGAGTCTTTCATTAGGTCTCGTATTTGAATATTCCTTTCATCCACCCTTATCCTTTTTCTCCTTCTAGTATAGAAATTGGTGACAAACTCAAAGTCAACAAATGAAATGAAGCGTGGGGACGCACGTCTCCAGCCTTTGATTATCATTCTGAAGTTATGACACTAGCTCTTCAAGATAGGGGTAGAGTACCAACCATCCATGGGTATCCTTAACTTTGGAAATCACGTTGGGAATTTACAAGCATAGTTTAATTTTGTTTCAAGCTTGTGTAAAAATGAAACCAATACAGAGCTTAGTATTTGTTCTTTCTCGTGCTCGTAAATACATGAGAATGTAACCGAGTATACTTTTATCACTTTTTTCAGACTCATAAAGGTTATATGAAAAAGGAACCCCCTGGAGTATCCTTTAAGCTCTTTTAAGACTCTCTAAACATGAAAATATTGTTGAGTGATCTTGCTTCCTTTCACACTCATTAAAAGGTTTGAAAGGTAATATTTTGAGTGGTATTTTATCTCTTTCTAGGCTCACGAGACTAAAATTACGAAAAAGGACAACCATGGAGTCACCTTTAAGTTCTTTTTAGACTCTCTAAACATGAAAAACCACCTAGTTTTCCTTCTCTAGACTCGCTAAACTACACATTGAAGGACCCATATGGGAATGAACCCTTAATTCTTCTAGTTAATTAAATAAAGGAAGAGGAACTTACCGAAGGTGAGTTATATCAAACATGTGTTACCCTCCTCAAGCTCGTTAAATGAAAAAGAGGTACTCATCTATCTGGGTGGGGGGGAAATTGAAGGAAGTGGGTCAAGTTTTTGAGAATCCTTTATGGAAGATTTTGTCACCCTTGAACATGGAACTTGTTTGCATCTCATTTTACAGTTGGTTAATCCACTTGTCTCTAAGTCATACTAATTCCATTTGTCACAATACTTTTTTGTCTAGTCGAAGAGTGCTCTTATTGTCTTCACATTACATTTTTGGTACTCTTCGAGTCAATCCTGCCAAGTCAGTTGTTGTGCCTCATCATGTTCAAGGGAAGTTTCACTTCAAACCATCCATCTACACTATTTCTAGTTTCCATTTCCTGTGTCAGTCCATACTCATTTGATTCACCATCTTACATCACTTTCCTGTGTCAATTTCATGTCGATTATGGGGCATACATCAAGGCCCTCCTTCGATGAGTATTTTCCTGTCGACTTCAAAAAGCCATTGGGGAATTAGACTTAGAAACCAATTAGTACCTTGGGACCTACATGCCTCCTCGCCTTTGACAATAGGTTTACATTATTGACCTCTGATCGGATGATTCTACGAATGTTCAACTTCATCTCATTTATTCACATTCATTGGATTATACTAGGGTACCTTGGGAGTCATTGATGTCACTGGTGATTTCCCTCTCACTTGTTAACAATTTACCTCAATGACCGGTAATCAAGTGGTTTCTACCAGGTTCGACATAAAAACATCTATTCACATGGCTAGATTCGTACCAGATCGGGATTGGGACAAATACCCTGGGTTGATCATTTACTCTAATATCTGCTTTCCCCGAGCTGCGAACGGAGATCATTTGAGCATGATGATATATGTACTATCACATAGATATACATTGTATTGGTATGTGGCTATGTTTTACAATCTCGTAGCTCCACTATTTATTTCTCGTGGATATGATCAGTTCATGTCATGGAGGTATGGATCCACATTGTATCTTTGGTGGCCATATCATTAGTCAATATGTTTCATGGATCTACAGTGTATTGGTCAACGACCGTGATTTGAGTCATCTCTTATTATGAGCATAGGTATGTCTGCCTCAGAAATGGAAAATTTGTAATACTATTTGATATTTGTTTGCATATTCTTCTAGGTTATCCAACTCCACACCCTCGCATTAAATATTTGTAAAGTGTTTCAACCATCATTCTCTCTTTTGACCTCACACTTTAGGGGGCATTCTGTTACACATGAAATTTTCTCACCTAGGTACCTCTCCCTAAGTGTCGTAAGTGTCATATAAGTGTATCATACACCTCGACACCATGGAATAACCTATGTCACAATGCCTAGTCAATGTGGAGGAGGGATATATTACATGAAGGCCAAAATACCAAGTGCACATGAATTATTATTAATATTCATGAAAAAAAAATTAATTAACTGTGATAATCCACCTCACATTTGGTTTCTTATTTTTTAGGGAAGGTGGAGGATCTCATGGATGGTTGAAACATTTCCTCCTTAAAACACTTGAGAGATATTTCCTCCCTAAAATACTTAAGATATATTTTCTCCCTAAATATATTTCAGATCCCTTTCTAATGGATCTGATGAGTGATCCTCTCCATGGTGGTTAAGCCTCCAAATCCTATATAATGAGGGATTTCCATGGAGAAGGGTGTGGATATTTTAGGTATCAAACATATGGTCTTGGGAGAAAGATTTAGGAAATAAAACCTATGATTTTGGGAGCTTTGTGTAAGGGATGGATGAGGAGGACTTGGGGAAGGTACTGTAACTACATCTACAGTTTGTAAGTATTTATTTAATTTTTCTCATTAATATATTTATTGACCTATTTACTTCTAACGTATGCCTCTTTACATATGTTTGTCTTATATATGGATTTGATTGGACTAATATTATAGAGTAGAGTATGATTTCTTTGTCTTGTTTTCCATTGCATTGCAGGTGTCAAACAATGCTAAGGAGATCTGAGATCAAGCTCAAGTTGGAGCAGCGAGGACAAACATTGGAATAAGGTGCATCACACTTTCTTTCTTCTCCTTCTCTTTCTTATTAGTTAGTTAGATTCAACGGAATGTTAGTGTCCATTTTCACTTTTCTGTCTTGGTAGAGGGGTCTAGAATCCAAGGGTATATTCACCTGTCTGTAGGGGATTTTCCTACAACAGGTACCATATTGGTATGGAAAGAATCTTTCAAAACGATCCCGATGTTATTGGTAGGATAAAGATAACAAGAACTTATCATGATTTTCAACTGAAGAAGAAGTGTCTCATTCTCTTGAAACTTTTAATTTAGATTGATTTCTTCGGCATTAACTACTTGAGACGAACTAAATGGAACAACCAACATTTTTGAATAATCATCACTGGTAGTGGTGTTTGGTTGATTATAATTTTCAATCTCAAATAATTTATTATGGAAAAATTCATATCCTTCTTTAAACAAAAATTGAGATGAATCAATGGAAGACGTAATTTGAGACTCTTTCAAATAATTTCTTGATTTACCCACGGATAACTGATGAGAATAAGAATTAATATGTTCATGGGAAGAATTATTCTCCTCTTTATCTTCTATTTGGTAATCTCTATTAATTTGTACCTGATTATATAATGTTGAATTCTCTCCAAGGTAATATGGAACACATAATTGCACAACATTAGGATAAAAAATATCAGGGTACAAGGAATAATATGTAGAATAATTGAGAAGACAAAATGTGTCTCTTGAAATGATTAGAACATGTTTTTTGAATTTTGGTTTTGTTCTCTCTCCTTGTATAAACTGATCAACTCCAATCATATGTTCTTTTAAACAACATGAGATATTTTCCAAGACCAAATCATGTTTATCATAAAAGGGTGAATGTGGGATAAAATTATTAGATGATTCAGTGCTAGTTTGAATAATGATGCCATCTCCCACTAATTGATCTTGAAGTTGTTCGGATGAGTGAGGGGAAGTTTTACTGACAACAAGATTATCAACTTCACATTCCATCTCTTTTACTTCATAAATAGTTATAACATCTTGGAGATTTTGACCATTGTCTCCTTTTAAATTCAAGGTTCCTTCCTCAATAGAAGAAGACATTGTTGACAAAGAAATATCATAAGTGGAAAGTACATCTTGTAAAATGTAATTATACTCCTGATATGCCAAAAGAAAGGAATTTGACAAAAAATGTGGTGACTTAATGACTTCAAGATCATCATAAAATTTTAAACCATATTGAGATTCAATATTAGTTCTCAATTCATATTGGTTAACAATTAATCGATCTTTCTTGTCTGAGAGAGAAACGAGATATTGAAACCATTCATCAATAAAAGGCATTTCTTTCAGAGGGAATCTAGTACAAACATGTATGAACCTAATTTCAAAATCCTTGAATGATTCATAATTTTCTTTCCTTAAGAAAATTATTTCTTCACTTAATTAATCATAATCATAATTGTTAAAATCTGATAAAAACTCAATTACAAACTTGGACCAAGAATGGATAGAATTAGCTCGAAAGGATTCAAACCAATATTTAACCAAGTCTCAAAAAGTGAGGGAAAACAACCTAGATATGAGATTGAGATCAGTGATCTTATTCTATAATCACTTAGAACAAAATTTATAAACATGGTCTAGTGCAGATGTGTTCCCTTCACCATCAAAGAAAAGTTCTAACAAGAGATCAGTTGTCTTGTTGGGAATAACTGGTAATGAGAAATTGAAATCATGTTCCAACACAATGATTTGGGCACGAGCCATGGAAAATTAAGAAAATTAAGAAATTGACTCCAAATGGTTAGCTTGTAATCTAACCTGCCTTCTAGCGCATTTTAAGATGACACAAAAGAAGAATTTACAAATCTGGAATAATAACAGGCCGAGGGATAAAAAGTTTAACCATTAAATTTACCTTTGGCCCTCCTTCAAGCACCATTTGTTGACGAGAATATGTGAACACACCGTCAATGAGAAGGGAAGATCCGGTCGAGGGTTGTCTAAGTAAACCAATACATTTGAAATAACCTACCCTAATGGGTTTTACGACTCTGTTAGCCGGTGAAAACACTAAGGTAAACTAAGAAAGAAAAATGACTATCTATCTATACAAACCCACTATGTACATTT
>ML828957.1:31970-55284 GCA_009831015.1 Picea engelmannii
AAATAGGTTAAACACATACCCACTTGTAGATCTTCTGTGATCCAGATCTCCAGCCCAGTCTGCATCAACAAATCCATGTATGTCCACCACTCTGTCCAATCCTGGTCTTCCTTGGTAGCACAATCCATAACTGGTAGTGCCACAAAGATACCTGAAGACCCTCTTTACTGTTGTCCAATGCTCCTTCCCTGGTTTTGACATATACTTGCTCAAAAATCCCACTGCATGTGCAATGTCCGGTCTATTACAGACCATTTCATACATCAAACTGCCAACTGCACTGGCATACAGAACATTGGACATGTCCTCTTCTTCTTCCTGTGTCTTGGGACACTGATCTGTAGATAAATTTACACCTATAGGAATAGGAACCTTGACTGGTTTACTTCCATGCATATTAAACCTCTGCAATATCGTCTCAACATATTTTCTTTGATTCAACCAAAGTTTCATATTTGCACTATCTCTTTTAATCTCCATTCCCAGAATGAAGTTAGCAACACCGGGATCCTTGATGTCAAATTTGGAGGATAGCTGCGATTTCACCTCCTTGATAACATCCATGTTATTTCCTACCAACAATATGTCATCAACATACAAAACTACATAAATGAAGTGATTACCAACCTGATTGGAATATACACAGTGATCAACTCTGCTTCTTACAAATCCCAATCCAAGGATGTATTTGTCAAACTTTTGGTACTACATCCTAGGTGATTTCTTCAGACCATATAGTGACTTCTTTACTTACATACTAGCTCTTTCTTTCCCTTCACTACAAATCCTTTTAGCTACTTCATGTAGATTTCTTCTTCCAGATCCCCATGTAGGAATATTGTCTTCACATCCATCTGTTCCACTTCAAGATCAAAAGCAACAACAATAGATAAAAGAAATCTAATAGAAGTTAACTTAGCAACATGAGAAAAAATCTCACCAAAGTCAATTCCCTCTACCTGGGAATAACCTTTTGCTACTAACCAAGATTTGTATTTCTCCACTTTAACTTGTGCATTAAACTTCTTATTGAACAACCATTTGCTACCAACTGATTTTCTTCCAGCTGGAAACTCAACTATATCCCATGCCTCATTCTTATCCAAGGCATCCATTTCTTCAACCATGGCCTTCTTCCAGAGTTTACTATCCTTTAAATTCACTGCTTCCCCGACAGTTATGGGATCATCATCAGTAATAGATAAAGAAAAATTGGAACAAAAATCAGGTGGACTATACCTTTCTGGTTGCCTTCTATCTCTCATTGATCTCCTCAATACTGGGGTATGCGGTTTTTCTTCTTCTTCTTCTTCTGCTTCCTCTTCTTCAGATGATTCATATTTTGCATCATCCAACTCGAGCTCTATTTTCTCAGGTTTGTCTTGTGTTGGTAGGAATTCCTGTTTGGACACATCTTTTACCTCTCTAAAAACAACATCTCAACTGTAAACAATCTTCTTGGTTTCTGGGTTCCAAAGCTTATAACCTTTCACACCATCTTTATAACCAATAAAGATACACTTTTCAACCTTTTTATCCATATTACTTCTATTTTCCTTTGGAACATGTACATAAGCATCACAACCAAACACTCTAAGATGTTGAAGAGAGGGTTTCTTTCCAGACCATACCTTGTGTGGAGTTTTATCATCCAATGTTGATGAAGGTGATCGATTGACCAGGTAACATGATGTACCCACTGCCTCTGCCCATAATTCTTGTCCTAACTCGGCACTGTTGAGCATGCTCCTTGCTTTTTCCATTAGTGTCTTGTTAATCCTTTTTGTAACTTCATTCTGTTGAGGAGTGTATGGAGTAGTATTCTGCCTTGCTATACCACACTTCTTACAAAATTCTTCGAATTCATTTCCACAGAATTCTCCACCATCATCTGTTCTCAATACCTTTATTTTCTTCTCTATCTAATTTTCTACCAGAGCCTTAAACTCTTTAAATTTATCAAATACCTTAGATTTATTTCTAAGAAAATAAATCCATGTGTACCTTGAGAAATCATCTATGAATGAAACACAATACACAGACTTACCTAGTGATGGAATAGGCACAGGTCCAAACACACCACTATGTATCAATTCTAAGATCCCCTTTGCTCTTGTAGCACTAGATGGGAATCTTACTCAATTCTGTTTACCATATATGCAATGTTCATAGAAATCAAAATCCAGAGTGCAATTAGACATACCTTCAACCATGCCTTTAACGTGTAGTGTTCAAAGGCCCTTTTCTCCAATATGCCCCAGTCTTTGATGCCACAACATGGTCTTCTTTTCAAGGACGATATTGGTCTTGTCTTATTTATTTGTCTGATCAAGGACAAAAAAAATGTTACACCCATTAATATAAGTGCTTCCCAACAACTTGTACATAGTTCCACACCGAAATCCCCTCATCAACACCATTGCCCCTCGTACCATCTTTCAAGCGTTCTTTGCAAATACAATATCCACTCCTGCATCATCCAACTTTCTTACAAATATTAGGCTCCTGGCAAGTTTTGGAATGTGCAGAACCCCAGGGAGAGTTCTAATCCTTCCATCTTTTAGCAGGAACTTAACCCTTCCACGTCCCAAGATTTTTGTTGTCGAGTCATCTCCTAGGAATACATCACCACCATCATATTTTTCATTTTTAGAGAACCACTTCCTGTGAGGAGTCATAAGGTATGATGCACCTGAGTCGATCAACCATACATTGTGGTATGCATGTGTACTTGTAGATGCTAGGTAAACATCACCTCCTTCTTCAATGGAGGTTTTCGCCTCTGTGGAAGAGGTACTATCAAATCCCTTTGGTTTTTCAACCTTCTTAGACTTGCAATATTTCTTATAATGCCCTGTTTTACCACACTTCCAACATTTCCTCAAAGATTTTCCTGGAGACTTAGATCTACCTGTAGATTTAGATCTCCCCCTTGAAGGCTTATTAGGATTCATGTCTTGGGTATGACCTCTTACAAATAAAACATTTGTGCTATGATCATCCATGCTTTTCTGCCTCATCTTTTTAGATAACAAGGATGCAACTGCATCCTCATACTTTAATGTAGATTGAGTGGTACTACCTATTGCTACAACCAGATTATCCCAAGAGTTGGCAAAGAACATAACAAAGTAATACTCTTATCTTCTTCTGCAATCATAATATTAACATAGACAAGTTGACCTACCAGAGTATTAAAGGCATTTAGATGTTCTATCACGGAATCTCCATCTTCCATCATAAGATGATACAACTTCTTTCGAAGAAACAACTTGTTTACCAGGGACTTTGATTGATACAAATTCCCCAACTTATCCCATAGTTCCTTGGATGTAGATTCTCCTGAGACATTCAACAACACTGAATCTGTTAGGCAGAGTCGAATAGTACTCCTTTCTCTTTTGTCCAACTTCTCCCAATCTTCCTTTGACATACCAGTAGGTGGTGTACTAGTAGGTTGTGTACCAATAGTTTGTGTGCTAGTAGACGATGTACCAGTAGGCTGTGAACCAGGATCCACAATGATCCATTGTTCTTTGTCTACAAGAAGGTCCTCCATCTTGAGCTTCCATAGCTCAAAGTTTTTACTGTTGAAACTATTTATCTCAATTCTAGAAGAGCTTGCCATTCCTCTTTCTACACTCGAATAACCACTGCAAAAGCTCCCACTAAACACAGGTTTATCATAGACCCAAGATCAACTTGATCTATCAAGACCGAGCCAAAACCTCAGCAACAAAGGCCTCCCTCTGAAGCCAAAAATGAGCTCCGATACCACATGTAAGTTTTAAACCTGTGAAGTAAAGCAATGCATATAGATTCTTAAGAAAAACATAATTTAATCAATGGCTCATACATAGAGTACACATAGATTTTAACCGGGAAAACCTTTCTTATATTCATTATATCAAATTTCACCATTCACCATACAATATATACAATGTTTTTAGGTATTCCATAGATACCAAAACCCTAATCCCTTAATCCAAGATTAATTTAGAAAACTGATAAAAATAGCAAAATGCGCTAAAAATATAAAANAAAAAAAATCAGGGTGCTGCCCCGAACGCACCTGACGCACACGACACAAAGGGCACTACTAGAGGGATCATCAGATGCAGTTGTCGAATCTAACGCGCCCACACACACACATGCAAAGAATATAACACATACCCAACACTTATGGATGTACCAGCTTCTAGGTACCATATCCATGGTGTAGAAAAACCTATGGATTCATTGTGTGATAGGAATATTCTTGTTTGTCCAACACCTTTCACAGACACAAATTTGCTCCTAAGGGTCTTCAATACCCTTGTATCAGCTCATCAATTCAAAGTTTTTCGTGGGTTGCAAACAGACTTTGATGTACTCTACCACCTGTGCCTATTTCTTTATATCTGTGTGGTGTGTCACCCAACAACACATAGGTGTTCCTTTGACCACTACATTCATGGAATGTATCCTTTGGGTCTCAAGCACCAATCGTGATTCTATATGTACCAGAAATGTATCTATTGGGACTATATCATCAAACCTTGGTAGGTCACATAATTCTAATCCAATCCAATACACTGCTTTGGTGATTTGCGCACATCTCCTGGTTGATACCTCATACAACTTATTTTTCCATATGTCCATAACATTATCTGAATTTGGTTCATAGGAGCGAAAACTTCTCCAACTTAGTTCACCATCATCTTTTTGATTGACATAATCCTCTCTGCACCCTGTGATAGTATATATGTTTTCTATGATGGAACTATGCACATCCTCATTATATATGTCGCCCTCATTTGGGGCCAACTGTGCAATAACATGAAAGGTATATTTCTCCAAAGACATATGTCGCTTCTTCAGATTCAACATTGCATTGTTGGCGAATGCCCAATCAATGACAAGTAGATTTGGATAGGGTTCTAAGTCATCCATGATCTCAATAACTTCAAAATATTCTTTGGTTTTTACCTCCTCAATGTTCACTTCCACTTGCTCTAGCCTACCAATAGGATAAATTCTATATTGGTTGGAAATCCTGAGTCGAATAGGGGGACCACACCAAGTTTGGTTTACCAATAAACTCCCAATATTTTTTCAGCGAGATGTTCACATAAGATCCTAGGTCCAACATGACACCATCCATCTCATATTTTCCAAGCTCAACAATCATTTTAAATTCTCTTCCCGCGTGCTTCTATCTGCTCACCCTGTGCACATCCCGTTTTGGTAGTGGGGAAGAAATAGCTACAATGGTTTCCTCTTCCCCCATACATCTTGTTAACATGTGGTTCAATTTATTTGCAGCTTGAGGATGACTCAACATCTTAACGAAACGATGCAAGAAATCACTTACTTGGTTTTCTGATTTAGCCTCGCAGTACGTGTTTCATTGTGTTTCCTTTGTGTCATGTGTCGTAACTCTTCGCGCATGTGTTCCTCTTCTATTTCCATGTGTTGCACATTGTACTTCCTCATGCACAGAAGCTTCTTCCAACTCCCTATGTGCCATGTGATGCAATTCTTCATGCACTTGAGCTTATTCTAGTGCCCTATGTGTTGTGCACTGCAACTCTTTGCGCACTCTATCCTCTTCCATATTTCTTTGTGCATCACGCAGGAATTGTTTTTGTTGCATGACATTGAACTTAGGAGATGCTTGTGCTTCTTTTATGATTTTCCCTTCTATATTATGACTTGAAATTTCTCGTCATTCCAAGTCAACTCATGTATGAATGCCTCATTGGGTTACCACTCGTACATAAGTTTCTTCTTTTGGGTTTTTTCCTTCATGCAGCTTCGTAGTCACTATATTGCAATGCCCCTTCTTCTCTTCCCATGTTGCCAACAAGTCTAGGCAATCCTCCATGACATGATCTATGTTGTGGAAATACCCACTAAGTGTGCGCGGTTTGGTATAGAATCATAACAAGTGGCCTACTTCGACACAATTAAAGCAGGTAGGTGGTCTTCCTCCACTGCTACTTTATCCTCTTCCTCTTCCTTGTCCATATCCTCCTCTCTGGCCTCCTTTGTATTATCCTGTGTCAAATACCCCACAGTCTCCACCCTTATTTACTTCTTGGACCCGTAAAGTGTCTGTAATATGCTCTTGCATCAACTGCAGTGACTAGCAATTGTTCACATCATGCCCCATGGATTTTCAAAACTCGCAAAATGGAGTATGCATGGTCTTCTAATACTTTTGTAGTGTTGGGAAACATGGAGTTGTATGGTCTCATTGTCTGCAAATATCACACCACTATGTATGTGGTCCAGTTGGAAATGGACTCGACACACCTATCACCATGTAACTTCCCAGTGTAGGATGCTCATTCCTATGGTGACCTTCTATGCGACACGTAGTACACCACACATTCTCGTACACCACCTTAGCCTTAGCCATATCTTGTAGTTGCATGGTGATATTTGTGAGTTGATATTGTACCTGTGCTAGTCCTGCCGACATTTCACCACCTTCTAGCGTAGCTTCTAGGCGCATCACAATTTCCATGGCCTCTACCTATGTCGTCACTTTTTTCTAGGTGAGTAGGATGCGAATATGGGGTAGGAATCCTGCAATAAACCATTCTCTATGTTTACATCTTGAATCTAAAACATCAGTCTGTCCAACAATAATTTGAACCACTTGTCATAATCCCACATGGTTTCTTCAGCTTGTTGTTTGATCTCTTTGATCTCAATCATGCACTTTGATTCTGACTTAGGATTCTGAAATTCCCTATGTAGATATATATTTGTCTTCGTCAATGACCTTGCTTGTCCCACTAGCACAGTAGCCTTGCACTTCATGTACCACGTCAGAGCTCTGTCTATGAAGGTGGTCTCTAGTGGCGCAATCTTGGATGCCTCAATTATGACTCTCTTCATCGATTATATAGCTTCACATGTAAATCAATGTTGTTCTGTATAATCTCTTCCCATTCCATGAAATGCATGAAGCCTTAGAGTTGCGTTTTGGTTTTCCATACTCTATCTAACACTTTGTCTTCTTAATTCACTATTGCTTGCTATTGTTGATACTGATGATACTCCTTGCAAGGTATTGTTGACTTTGGTTTCTTCTCCTACTTCTTCTTGTACTTCTCTTACCTCTTCACATTCTTCGGTTTCTTCTTCTTGATGACAAATGCACAAGGGGGGTCATTCAAAGAGGGGTTTCCTCCATATTTTCTCATCATCTTTGGTGAGGGATCCCAAAGAGCTTCCTACATTTAGTTGCACAAACCCACTCACAATTGCTAAGGCCTTTTCCTCTTCTTAGAGGGCTCCTTCGATATCTTCTACTGTGTTGACACTATTGCTCTACGCCTCATCTTCCTCTGATTGTGACTGCATCTCTTACTAGCCAAGGCGATCTGACTTCTTCTCCTTCAACCCAACTCCCACTACTTCTAATATCCTCTCTTGATACCTTATTCCTAATGTTGCATCTCTTTAAAAACCTCTCTTCTTAGTGCTTTTCTCTAACACAGAATTGTCTCCCGCACACCCTTCTAGTGTGGTTTATTGTCTCTTCATCTTGGGTCTTACTACTTGTTCTTCACCCCTTGCTTTCTTTTCTCCACCCCTCTGCTCTTCTTTCCTCCTTAGCTTGTCTCTTCCTATGTATCTCTCTAATCTTTTTCTTCTCTACTCTTCTGGGTCCATTCTCATCTCACCTCATCTCATCTTTTTCTAGATCACTTATGTTGGATCCATTATTTGTCTATCCTTCCTTTTTCTTTCCATCCCCCTTTAAGAGGGGGGTTTACTCATCCATTCCATCAGAATCCATACACATCATACACATCAACGACTTCTCCATGAACAACATATTTATACAGAGAGGGGTTTATAATTTCCTTATGTGACTAGTCGAAAATTTTCTTTTAGCATTGTTGAAGAACTCTTGCACTCATTAGCAAACTCAACAATATACCCTTCTTTCACACGCTCAAACTAGAACTTGATTTCTCTAGCCCACTTATTGTTCAGATCTGAGTCTATTGACCATATTGACAATATTTTGCGCTTCTTTGAGAAATTGTTGAATGAAGGTTTACATTTAGACCACCAAGAGAGTTATAAGTAAAAAATGAAAAAAAATGAATATCCAAGCAGTTGTTATTTCTTGCTGATCGACTCTGGGTGCAGACAGACCGTATTTGATTATGCGTAGGAAGAAGTGTATTTGTTAGTCCAATCTATTCGTTGTAGCTTACTCTGTTCTTAAAAAATATCTCACTTCATTGTTCAGAAATAACTTGATTCAAAGTGAAATTGTTCAGTTTATTATATATATCTGTTGTATCAACCTATAATAGTTTATATATATATAATAGTTTATGAAAGCTTTTCACTCACAGCTATGCAGATAAAGCTCAAAAACTGTCCTTCTCGAGAGAGCGAGACCTCTCAAGTAGTGGAAGCCTGGAAGGTGTGTTAGCGGCATCCATTTCCTTCCAAACAGAAGCCACAGCGGCCATGGCGTTGAATGAACTCCCTCCCTCCGCCATTGCATTGTTGGCCGTCTCCTTCAATTCTTCCATCCTCTTCTTTATTTTCGTTCCCCCATCTCCTTCCATTAATTCTCTGGCGGCTCTTTCCACTTCCTCTCTGCTCACCAATCCATCTGGCCCTTTCTTCGCTTCAATGGCCACCTTCATCTCCTTCACGAGAAGAAAAGCATGCATTCTCTGTTCGTGAAAAAGAGGCCAAGCGATCATCGGCACTCCATGTGAGATGCTTTCTATCGTTGAATTCCAACCGCAATGAGAAAGGAAACCGCCGGTGGATGGATGGGAGAGGACAGGAATCTGAGGCGCCCATGAATGAACTACAAGTCCTCGGTCCTCGGTTCGACTCTCGAAACCCTCAGAGAAAACCTCCCTTGTGTCTTCTTCGGCCGTCATCGTGGAATCACTTAGTGGAATAGGCTCCTTACGCAACACCCAAAGGAAGCGCTGCCCGCTGGCTTCTAGTCCGAAAGCAAGTTCCCTAATCTGATTGTCCGACAGAGTGCCGCGGCTCCCGAAAGCAACGAACAGAACGGACGAGGCGGGCTGGCGGTCTAGCCATCTCAGGCAGCCCTCCTTGTCATAGTTATCAACAGATTCCAACAGAGACGAAGATATGAGCGGCCCAACGGTATAAATGGAGGGGCAAATTACGGCAGCGCTCAGAACTTTTCCTTCCATCAGAGCTTTTACTTGTTCGGGCTCCATATCTCGGCAAGTATTTATCAGAAATCCGCGTGCTTCGTGAAGCCGAAAGGAATGTTGAATGAACCAGTTGAATGAAATATCAGACCTTTCTTGAAGAGGGCTGGGCATATCTATTCCAGGAATAGGCGAAAGGCCCGGCACTTCGATCGGGAAATCCACATCTTTGAAGGAGATTTCAATCTTTTGGTCAAGTGTTGGAAGGTAGAGCATGATACAGAGGAGACAAGCAGAAGAAGTGAAGAATATGTAACATGACGCTGCAGAAAGAATCGGTAATGAAAGCGCATACAGGAAACTGAAAGGATCTGAGGGCATCCTCCACTGATATTTTAGTCTTCTCCATTAGTAAGGTCATGCGAGTCAGAAAATTCATCTCTGCATGATTCCCCTCGATCTGAACATCAAGGAGCTCTCTGAAGCGGATCATGCCCGCAGATGAAGACGGCAGGATTTCGCGAGGAGAGGCTGCCATCCATTTGGCGGTGATGAAGGTGACGGAAAAGCCATGGTTGACAGTCAGCCGCTTTGCAAACTCGAGCAGTGGGATGAGATGGCCCGACCCAGGCCCAGGGAATATTGCCACAGGAGGTTTTTGGCTCTGCTCTGGCCACTCCATGAATTCCTTTCTTTAATTCAACTAACAAATGCTAACATTTGAAGGGTAGGTTCTGTCAAGATGGGAGATGAAGCATAAATGCTAGTTATAAAACAACTAGGCTGGTAAACAAGCCAAAACTACAGACAACAGGATGGGTTTTTTATTTTATTGACTACAGACAGCAGGTTGGCAATTTGCGTCACTGCAGACGAGGCTCACGTTCTACAGTTTAATAAAATTACGATTACCAAGATACTTACAACCACACAAATTTGCACGAAAACACGAAAAGGGACAAAGCACGTTAACATGGATATCGTTTCAATAAACAAATACTTTACCTTTTCAATGGTCAACAGATACCTAATTAGGGCTTTTGCTTGGTTGAGTTCCATATTATCATTCTAATTTGGATCTTAGTAAATTTTGTTTTTTCAACTCTACAACTTGGCACAATCCAAAAAAGAACTTATAGAATGTATACTANAAAAAGTAAACAGGTTAACGGATGCATTCAGAAATACAAGGAAGTTATGAAAAATAAATCACATTCATTGATTTGGGAGGACGACTAAGAATATGCCAGCATCTTCAATTGTTAACCATCAGATTGGAATTTTAAATTAAAAGATGATTAATTGTGCTCATTGTCAATAGGTATACGCCTTTCGGCGTAACTATCCCATTTCCATCCTATTATTGGAAACTTTAGACCATGGAATTAGTCCCTACAACAACCAGCGCCATATGCTATCCCATTTCCATCATATTATTGGAAACTTAAGTCAGTACATGGAATTAGTCCCTACAACAACCAGCTCCAAGTTAGAAGCAAAACTGACATGTGTTCAGGGGACAACCATTTTCATCATATTACTGGACACTTCAGTCCATGGAATTAGTCCCTACAATAACCAGCTCCAAGTTAGAAGCAAAACTGACATGTGTTCAGGGGACTGATTCTAGTTGAGGTCTCACTTGGATTTACAGAAGGTTCTAGCATCCTTCCAATACAAAACCCTACCATTTCTTTTGATTATGAAGTGGTTAAGTGGTTCAACTTCTTCCCCACAACTTAGGTAAAAATATGCATTGTTATTTCTGTTGTAAATTGTAATAATTGAGGATGAGTCTCTATTATGATATGTGCACTCTTTGAGTTAAAACTTTCTCATTTATTCAAAGAATTATTCATAAATCATTATCTACGGGCTAGCCTCTATGAATCTCTGCATTATTGAATTTAATTTTGAAAATACACAGTTCAAGGACATATAAATGTGAGCATCAATTTCTTTGGTTGGTATGATATTCTAATATCATTTTAACACTCCATTGGAAAAGGTAGAGATGCTAATTTTGTATTGAAGAACAAGTTAATGTATGAATGTAATACATGTGGTGAGATGATATATGATTGATAGCATCAACATTTTGATCAATTGATAAAAACAATGTTTTCTTCTTTAGCTTTAATTTTTCTTTGCCATTATCTAACCTCTTGCCATTATCTGGAACCTCCCATATATACCATATAGACATATCAAATTTTTTAGTTAAAAATAGAATATTCAATTTTTGAGAAAAACAAGATTATTTTTCCATAAGCACTCAAATATTTACTTAAAATTTGTAAAATATTGGTTACGCAATCAAATATTTACTTAAAATTTGTAAAATGTTGATTGCTTCATGTTAGTGATTGTTGACATTTGTTGTGTTGATTATGTTGTTTGACACTTATGAATGCAATGCAGTTTATAAACATATTGGAGTTATGCTAGTTTTATTATTATTTATTGATATTTACAAGACAATATCCATGTTAATGTGCTCTGTCCATTTTCGTGCAAACTTGTCTGGTTGTATGAATAAATTAAGAATGGAGTCATGGCCCATATTAATTCAAAAGCAGAATGACTAATTTAAGTTAATGGTCAGTGTGGTTGTTTAATGAGCAATTGAACGACCCTAGAGGGATCTGCGTATCTAGGCTATGCTCATGTTGTTGGGTTCTCTTAGTGACTCTGAATCCGATTCCATGTTTGGACCAACAAAATAACTCAAACTTGCCTTCGAGCATGTGGATGGAATGAAGTAGGTATGTTTGATCTCGTTAAGTTTTATAAAAGGCTTGACCAACGATGGCATTAACCATCCAATAGGTCTCTAGCAACTTGCAATATCTGGTTTCTTTGGTTCTGGTGTGTACCAAATCTTTCACCCAATCCTTTACCTCGTCGATAATCTTGTTGTCTGAGATTTCTCGACGCTGCAGATGAAATAATTCCTCTATTGTTTTTGCTTCCTTAATCTCCTCCTCCAAACAAAATTCCATGAATCTTGTTTCGACTTCCCATGCATCCCTCCCTTCTCGAGTGGAATGGGAAGGACCTTTTGAAGACGAGGTCTCCTTATCATGACATCCCAATTCTGTCCCTTTTCCTTTCCTTTTCCAGAGGTAGGCCATCGTATTGAGCTCACATCCTGAGGCCCTAAACCACCTTATACTGATAGGGAGAAACGTAGGACATCTAGACAAAGAGCACTCTTTACGACTGAGTAGTAGTGCTCAACCTAATCTAACTGTTATGGTCCAAACAATTTGAACAATCACAAAGGTCATCTTATAGACAGGATCATTGTCCCTCCTATTAGGTGAGTGTGCCATCATAAACCCATGAGCCATATCCCATATCATTTGTGTACCTTTGTTTCCATAACTGCTCCAAGATCGGCCTCGATCCTTCCTCATCTTCTGAAATGAATACTATGTACTTGCACTTGGGAAAACCCTTTCCTTCCCATGGCTTTCCATTATGGATAGATCACCACATGAAATATTTTATATCACATCCAACAAAGCCCGCTCGTGTTAAAAGGCAGACAATGTACCTGCCCTCTATTGTTGCATGAGCTCATTTGAGCAGTTGTTCTTTCTAATTTCTTCGGTCTCCCAACCGAATTCATGTGTTGCCTCCCTTACATCATGTGTCATCTCCTTGGGTCGAGCCATATCCATCTAGCTTGCTTTGTCCACCTGGTCTTGGAGCTCTTGTGGAAGTGAGTCCCCCTCCTTCACACACAATGTTGATCGGGCATTGAAAACCCCATGTTAGCCATAGAATCCACCCTGGCATTGTCTTTATGATGAACGTGCTTAGGAATTATGATGGGCGTTCACTTGGAAATTATCATTGTTTCGGATAGACCATATGCCATGTGTCAATGCCTCGAGAGCTTGTCTGGAGGAGTCCCAGTCAAAATATCTATCAGAGCTGCAATAAGCATCCATGAATCTACTTCTACGATAAGGGCTATGAAACCTTGATCTTGAGCTATCTCTAACCCCTTGAGGAGGCCAACCAATTCCACCACATTATTCAACGAGTTACCTAGGTTTGAAGCAAATAAGATCTTCACTTCTCCTTGTTGATTTCTGAAAACTCCACCTTCCCCTGAAGGACCTGGATTCCATGTGGAGGCTCCATCGAAGTTCAAATTAAGGAAGCCCTCTTGAGGGGGTTGTCATTTCTCTCTCAGTTTTTCTTGCGTGGGTTTTTTAGCGAGGGTTGTTTGCTTCAGACACGAACCAAGATTCCAATTTTTTAAAATGATGGTTTCATGCTCCTCGAGTTCCACATCCTGTGACGACCAGGTGGTTGTTGTGATGGTTTCCTAAATCTTGGTTCCGATGGTGTCTCGAACATGTTCATTGGTAAGGGACTTGTTTTTAAAAATTCATTTATTGTTCTCTTTCCAAACATTCCACAACAAAAATCCTAGGAAGGTGTGCCAGGCTCTGTTTAGAATTGGGTTAGCATAGATGTTGCTCACCCATTTGTTAGGATCTAACCCTAACCCCTCTTAGCTGGTTATTAGTTAGCATGATATATATTTTCCATGTAATAAAGGCCGACATTAGTTAATAAGACCTATTAAATAAACGTGGACAAGTCAATGCAAGAAAACCTAATAGAAGCTTCTACTTCTAGAAGGATATTCCTCTAGAATGTTCCTTATAAGATAGAATTAGTATAAATAACAGTAGTAGGTATGAGAAAGCTTGTATTGAGAAATTATTGTAATAGAGCTCTACTCTGTTGAAGGCTTCCCCCTCGAAGAGGGAAGTGAACATTTATTTCTTGAATAAAGGTATTATTTATGGTATTTCTCTCTCAATATTTTGTTTTCCACTTGATAATTGCTAAATATTCCGGTTTTTACATAATATATTACATCTGGTATCTTACAAGTGGTATTAGAGCTCTTTCCTGGGCATGAATTGTGGGTTAAATTTTTTCAGGGTAGAGACATATTCTGGCGTCTTTAAGCTATAGAGATCTTTCGTTCAACGCATAAATCTGTGGTCAAGGAGGCTTACACGTAGGAATACAAGAGGTTTTTAAGCTCACATTGTTGGACACCCTCATAAATCCTATTGGTACCCCTTCGATTGGTAGCACATCAGACAACACTTGTATATTGATTGGCCTAAGTATCCTGAAACCCTCTATAGATCAATTGATCAGTTGCCTGATTACTATAATGCCATCGAGAAAAACACTTGGGAATATAATCTCTAGTACCTGGGTAATCGAGTAGTATGGGTAAGGGTATGGTTGAGCCTCCTTAGTTGGTCCCCTAAGATATTGGGTTGAGTACTATTGTTTGACCCCACACATATATCAGAGAGCTATAACACAACGGAAACCCCTATCCATAGACACCCTTCACACCCTAACCTCGTGGGAACGTACCACACCAGGTACAAACATGCTTTTCTAGTTGTGCAATCTTGCCTCCTGCATTTTGGTTGAGAATGGACTACACATTTGTTATTGTTCAAAATCTGGGCATTCTGAAGCCGTAGAAGTATTCATATAGGAGCATAACTCCGCATGAGTAAATTAAAAAAAAAAAATTGGGGTCTGCTCGCACCCTTATTTGAGACCTATCCCATTGGGTTCCTCTTTTCATCCTTATTGCAGTGATACCTATCATTTTTTACGTCTTTTTTTCCTATGGTCCCGACCCCCTTTCCGACATCCTTGTGTGGGACCTCTACCATTGGAATCCTCTCTTTGTCCCGATTGCAGTGGTACCTATCACTTTTTAGCCTATTTTTTTATGTGGGCCCGACCCCCCTTCTCGACACCCTCATTTGTCCCATATCCCACTAGACTCCTTATTTTGTGTTGTTTGTTGTGGTATCATTCTACCTAAGCCTCCATAATGGCCTCTACCACCCTCTCATAGAACCTAAAAGAGTTGGACACTAAGGTAACCAACATGTCCAAAACCCATTAGACCACAGACTCAACGGACACACAACCCATTTACCCCATCCCCTATCTAGTCACATCTCTTGTGGAACCGAAGGAACCTATCATATCTCTCCATGCCCTCATGGGTATTTCTGCTCCACATACATTAAAAATCAAGGGCTACATCAAACATCGATCGATCATGGTGTTGATTGACAATGGTAACACCCATAATTTCATTCATCGTAGGGTCACTGAGGATGTAAATTTCTTTGTGAGACCAGTTTCTAATTTTCAAATTCTCATATCTAATGGTGATACAATGAAATTTGGGGGCTGTTGTGAGATTTTCAAACTCCAAATGGGCGATTATCACCTGAAAATTCACATGTTTTCCATTTCCATGGGAGTTTGTGATATTGTATTGGGTGTTGAATGGATTTGCACTCTGGGACTGATTCCCATGGATTATCAAGAGTTATATATGACCTTTACTGAAGATTCTCACACTTATACCCTCCAGGGCCTACAAATTGGCTCCACAGAAATTATCAGTTCTCACCAAATGGAGAAACTCTTGAAGAAAGGCCACCATGGTGTGATTGCTCAACTTAATGATATACATGTAAGTGATCAATCCTCTCCAACAATCCATCATGATCTACAACCGGTCTTGGAAAAGAACCACGAGGTTATTGAGACTCCCATGGGCTTACCTTCCTCTAGGGGCGAACATGATCATATAATCCCTCTCCTTATAGGAAGTCATCCCCCCAATGTATGCCCCTATAGGTATCCATTTGCTCAAAAAAATGAAATAGAAAAAATAGTGCAGGAATTACTGAAGGTCAATGTCATTTTCCCAAGTACCAACCCATATTCATCCCCTATTGTGATGGTCTTAAAAAAAGAAGGTTCATGGTGCATGTGTCCATATTTTGGCTCCCATAATAAATTGACCATTAAGAATAATTTTCCCATTCCTATCATCGATGATCTATTGGATGAACTACTAGGATCTTGCATCTTCACAAAATTAGATCTTCACTCGGTCTATCACCAGATTCAGATGAATGAAGCAGATATTCCAAAGATTGATTTCCAAACTCATGAAGGCCATTATGAATTCTTGGTAATTCCTTTTGGACTTTGCAATGCTCTATCTACCTTCCAAAGTATCATGAATAAACTATTGAATCCCTACCTTCGAAATTTTTTCTGGTCATCTTTGATGAAATCCTCATTTACAACCGCACTTGGAATTCCCATCTACCCCATGTGGACAAAGTACTCCAATTGTTACAAGACAATCAATTGTTTGTCAAAAAGTTCAAGTGTTATTTTAGGGTGAGCGAGGTCGAATACTTGGGACACATTATGGGATGTGAGGGGGTAAGAGTGGACCCCAAAAATATTCAATCTATGCAGTATTAGTCGAGACCCACGACCTTGAAATGCCTTTGGGGTTCCCTGGGCCTCACGGGATATTACAAGAAATGTGTCCACCATTATGGAAAAATTTCCCAGCCATTGATGGACCTTCTTAAGAAGAATGCATTTCATTGGAAATCAGAAACAAAACAAGATTTCATAGAGATTTAAAGCAGGCCATGTTCCCTACCCCTATCTTAGTCGCCCTTGATTTCAACAAAAAATTTGTTGTCGAATTTGATGCTTTAGGCATTGGTATTGGTTCATTTCTAACACAAAAAGGTACTAGACCTCTTGCTTTCACTTGCCAATATTTTAGTGGCCGCAATTTGTAAAAATCTACATATTAAAAGGAAATGATGGTCATTCTGCATGTTGTGCACACTTGGCGACCATATCTATTGGGTCACCATTTTCATATCAAAACAAATCACCATAGTCTGAAGTATTTCCTAGAACAGAGGTTATCCTCCCCAGAACATAACAAGTGGTTGACCAAAATGTTGGGCTATGATATGAGATCATATATAAAAAAGGAAAAGACAATGTAGTGGTAGATGTGTTGTCAAGACAATATGAGGATGAAGGTTCCCTCTTTGCCTTATCGTTACTAGTTCCTAATTGAATTGAGGAATTTCAACAAGAGTGGCTCACCCACCCAACTATATCCCAGGTAATTCGGTGCCTTCAAGAGGACCCTAACCCACCCACTGGATACACCAGGAAAGACCATATCATATGATATAAGCAGCACTTGGTTCTGTCTCCGAATTCAACACACAATCCTAGGATCTTAAATGAGTTGCATTCATCTTCCATCACGAGTCATTAAAGATTCCAAAATACATATGCTCGTGCTTGCCATTATTTTTTATGGTAAGGCATGAAGAAGGAAATCCTTACCTTTATCAAAAAATGTGATATTTTCCAACGCAATAAAGGTGAAATTGTCAAGACCCCAAGAATTCTCTAGCCATTACCCATTCCAGCTTCTATTTCGAATGACATCTCCATGGACTTTATCGCGGGCCTTCCAAGAGTGGGAAAAAAGTCAGTCATCATGGTCTTGGTAGATTGTCTCTCAAAGTAAGCACATTTTCGTGCCTTACTACACCCTTTTATGCCCACTATGGTAGTGCATATTTTCATTGATCAAATTTTCAAAATGCATGGCATGCCAACATCCATTGTGTTTGATCGTGACCCGACTTTCACCAACACATTTTGGAAAGAATTGTTTAAATTACAAGGCACACAGTTGAACATGAGCACAGTCTACCACCTCCATATGGATGGCCAAATGGAATTTGTCAATAAATGTTTAGACACCTACTTGCATTGTTTTTTCTTGGACAAACAACATTAGTGGGTGCAATCGTTACCCTTGGAAGAATAATGGTACAACACTTCCTATCATAAAACAACCAAAATGACACCATATGAAACAGTGTATGGAAAACAACCACCTACAATAACTTCATATCTTCCAGGAACATCAAAGGTCCAATCTATTGATAATTTGCTACAGGGTAGAGAAGCTACCTTTACGGATTTTAAGGATAACCTCAACATGGCCCAAAATCGTATGAAGAAATAGGCTGACCAACAACATTCCGAATGGGTTTTCCAAGCAGGTGATCAGGTATTTCTATGACTCCAACCTTAAAAGCAAACCTCCCTCAAATCCCATGGCCACCACAAGTCAGAGCCCAAATTTTATGGCCCTTATCAAATTATCAAATGTATTAGTCTAGTTTCCTATAAATTGGCACTTCCAGCTGACTCCAAAATACATCCAATGTTCCATGTTTCCTCTTTGAAGAAAGTGGTGGGTCAAAATTGTAGGTTTCAAACCATCCTTCCTGAATTAGATGAAGAAGGCTCCATTTAGCCACAAATAGAATCTTCCCTCAACGTGTGTGAGCATCACTTGTGTGGCCAAACTATCAAATAAGTATTGATCAAGTGGAAGGACTTGTCTCCAAAGGATGCAACTCGAGAATCAGTGGCCAAAATGCAATAGTTTCCACATCTTCAACCTTGAGGACAAGGTTTCTTTTGAAGGGGGATGGCATGTTAGGATCCAACCCTAACCCCTCTTAGTTGGTTATTAGTTACCATGATATAAATTTTCCATGTAATAAAGGTCGACATTAGTTAATAAGGCATATTAAATAAATGTGAACAAGTCAATGTAAGAAGACCTAATAAAAGCTTCTGCTTCTAGAAGGATCTTCATCTAGAATGTTCCTTAGAAGATAGAATTAGAATAAATAACAGTAGGAGGTATGAGAAATCTTGTCTTGAGAAATTATTGTAATAGAGCTCTACTCAGCTGGAGGTTTCCCCCTCGAAGAGGCAAGTGAAAATTGCTTTCTTGACTAAAGGTACTATTTTTGGTATTTCTCTCTCAATATTTTATCGTCCACTTGCTAATTGCTAAATATTCTAGTTTTTGTATAATATATTACATTTGGTACCTTACACCATTGCTCTAAGGCCCTTGGAATTTCATGTTGAACCATGTTCAACCTTCTAAACAATTTTTCTCCTTTACCCTAGAAATAGGTCGTCATTATGCAAGAACCCAACATGTGGTCAAGGGATTCCTCCTCTGCTTCACACAACATACACATGGAGCACTCAATGAATCCCTTTCGAAGTAGGAAATCCCAGGTTGGTATTTTCTCCCAAAGTGATTTACACTGCTCCTCTCCCAGGCCCATCATTTCTATATAGGCGTCTTTCACTGAAAAATTACCATCCCTCTGCTTTCCCCATATAATAATGTCCTCTCCTGATCTTATTTCTATTTATCGCTCCCTCAATGCCTCTAGCATATGCATTTTCGTAGCTTCATCCCAAAATATTGGCCACTCCAACAAGGGTTTCTAGGTCCTTGTATATGGGTTCATCCTACCCGGATGAATCTACCAATATTGGTAAAAAATATTCCAACCTTCCCTTTCCATTGTCTATCTCAAATCCTGAAAATGATCTGAATGACCAGAGGTGGGATGTTGATCCCAATCATCATCTCAAAAAACAATTGATCGTCCATTGTGGACCTCCCAAAAACATTGGTGTTGAACCAAGCCTCGGTTTTTTCATGCAATGTTCCATATCGGGGACCCTACACTGTCTCCTTCAACTCGTACCACCTCCTCCTTGGGGATCTGAGGGGAATATTTTTTTCCATAACTTTTCCCACACGATAGTAGGATTTTTAACCCACTTCCACCAACTTTTGGTTGTCAATGCTTGGTCGATCACTTGAGGCTCCTTAATTCCGATACCTCCCTTGTCCTTTTGCTTACATATATTTTTCCAAGCCACCAGAGCTCATTTTTTTTCCTTTATCCCCCCCCAAAGAGGAATCTGTGTTGCATATTTATTATTTTCTTCAAAATTTTCTTGGGTACAGATAATACTGAAAAAAAGATAAATATGCATGGCCATAAGGACCAATTTAATTAATAGGATCCTCCTTGGGAGAGAAAGAAAGTGGTGAGTCCAGCTAGATAATTTGGCTTCCAACTTGGCTAGGAGATCTTCCTAGGATGCATTGTGGAGATATTTGTCTAGGATGGGGGACCGGTTATTTGGAGGGAAGGGATGCCTACTGAAATCCTAGGAGGGTGGAAATGTTTCTCTATATAGGAGGGGGAGTGTTGAATAAAAAAATTTGAGAATTTTCCAAGTTGATTAGGGTCCCAGAGGCCTGATTGAATATTTCCATAACTTTTTTAAAGGTCTGGGCTTCTTGTACATTCGGACGACCTATAAATAAGGTATCATCTATGAATTGTAAATGAGAGAGAGCCTCGTCTAATGAGTGTAGGGATATACCATGAATTGAGCCGACACTTTTTTCCTGGGATATACTTTTGGCAAGGCCCTATGCTAGGATAATATAAAGGAAGGGGGAGAGGGGGTCACCTTTTCTAAGGCCATGAGAGGGGTTAAATATTCTCGAGGGAGAACCATTTACTAAGATGGAGAAAAAGGATGAGGAAACCGGGTTTAAAATACACTCCGTCCAGTCCTCCATAAAGCCAAAATATAGCAACATCTTTCTTAGAAAGTCCCAATTCATATAGTCCTAGGCTTTAGACATGTCCAACTTCATCATCATCCCATATTTCCTTGCAGCATTGAGGGAGTGGATGGTTTCATGACCCACCACTATACCATCCATAATTTTCCTTCCCTCCAAAAAACTCCCCTATTCCTAAGAGATAATGATGAGGAGGATGGGATTAAGTCTAGAGGAGGATGGGATTATGACAATCTTATAAATAACATTACAAAGGGAAATATGGAAGAACTAATATGTGGTTTTGGCTTCCTTGACCTTGGGGATTAAGGTGATGAAGGTGGTGTTGAAGGCCTATAGGATGGATTTGGACATTTGAGACTCTTCAACCACTTCCCAAATATTCCCTCCTAGGATCAACCATCTAGCCTGAAAGAAATCAATGGTAAATCCATATGGTCCTAGGGATTTCCCTAGTGCCATGTATTTAACAATTTATTCCACTTCCTCAACAGAAGTTGGTCTCATTATACTTTGGTTCTATTTTGGGGAGACCAACTTGGGAATATCCCTTGTGATCCTATGGATGGGTATCTCCCTGTGATGGTCTGGTTCTATCAGTATATTCCTGAAGTAGTTTGTCAATTTAGCCTCAGTGTCCTCTTGAGTTTCCTTGATTTCTCCCCCCTTCAATCTGAGGGATGATATAATGATATTACTTCTGCATTGCAGGAGGGAACCGTGGAAAAAATTGGTATTTTTGTCCCCATCTTTGAGTTGGTTAATTCGAGACTTTTGTTTCCACAACATTTCCTCTTGTTTGTCTCATCTGAACAATTCTAGATTTATTTCTTCCTCCCTAGTGTTCGCCTCCTCCAAGCGACTTCCATGAATCACCATCGCTTGGATCTCCTCCATATATGCTTCCAATTTCATTTTTTCCTCAAATATATTTCTAAATACCTCCTTGTTCCATATCTTACTATGGTGGTGAACATGTCTGAGTCTTTTCTAAAACTGATACATCTTTGTTCGATATAAATTCTCCTGCTCCCTCTACCAAATCCCATTTTCCGTTGAAATTCAGGGGGGTATAGCTAGAATTTTTCAAAATGGAAGGGTTTGGGTCCTTTCTTTAAGATTTGTTTCCATTCTAAAAATACAGGCCAGTGATCCGATCCAAAGTATGGAAGGACATCCATTGAGAGAGCATGTTTTGGCTGGAAAGAGGTCTTTGTGACTAAGAATATATCTAGCCTCACTATGATCCTTTTGTCATTACCTCTTTCATTGTTCCAAGTGAACAAACCACTCCTTGTGGGAATATCAATTAATCTGAGATTCTCTATTAATGTCCCAAGGGATTCATTCTTAAGATCCATACTTCTAGCTCCACCCTTTTCTTCTAGAAGAGATTTAATCATGTTGAAATCCCCTCGCATAACCTAGGGTTGTTGTTGTAGAGTATTACCTAGGAGGATTAACTCATCTAATAAATCCTTCTTTTGACCTAGGTATTGGGGTCTATATGCATTTGAGACATACCCCTTCTTACTCATTCTTATTACTATCCCACATAATGGCTATCCCTCTCGAGGCCCTTTCAGTAGTAGTTGCTTCTACGTCACAACCTTTTCAAACTTTCTGAGTTATCCTTTTCATTATTCCCATATCACATTTTGTTTCTTGTATCATAAATAACTATGATTTCTCATGGTTGATCCTATTTATTAACATTCTATGTTTAGATGGTGCATTAAGTCCTCTCACATTCCATGATACAATCTTCATATTTAACTTTTTGGTTGGGATGGGAAATAGTTATCTGACGAGATGATTGCTTGGCGTGAATCTATCAGTAGGGCTCCTATTTCCTCTATTTTCTTTTTGTGATGCTTTCTACCTCTCCTATTTTCCTCTCTATGAATATTTTTCAGAGGTTTGAGGGGGTTGGTTTTGATGCCTAGGTTTCTTGTGGTGGATGATGGAGTCCCTTGGGAACCTCCCATACTTTTTCCTTTTAATAGATCCCTTTGCATCTTTCCTATTTGGTGGATATGTGGGTTATTTATTGTTTGATCTCCATGTGTCACTCTTAGATATGGCATATCCACCTCAACTTCCTCCATATCCATTTCCCGAGTCATGTCGGATTCAACTTCCTCTTTCAACTCAAATTCTAGGTCCTAGGTATCTTTCATCTCTGCTTCCCCTTCTACCAGTTTCTCTTTCCCTAGATATGAGGAGGTCTTCCTTAATTTTGGTATTTCCTCCCCTGTTATAGCCTTTTTCTTAGTGTCTTCCTTATTATCTTTTGATTTATCAACTTCCCGTGGTTCTCTTGTCTCCCCCTCCAAGGCTTGGAATCTGTCAGTAGTGCTCTATTTTGGAGACGTACATGGTTGTTTAGGTTCCCATGTGCTTGCTTTTATTTTGCTTGGTATTTTCGAGAAACCCTCCTGGTAAGTTTCCTCTTTTTATTTATTTGATGGGTTAGTAGCATTTTGGAGGAAGTCCTAAAAATGTGTCCATGAACGTGGCACTTTCTACATTTGAATGGGATGTGCTCGTAGTCCAGGGGTTGATTCCATTCATTGTCTTTGTATGAGACTATGATTGACTTCGGTAGTGCTCCTGCTACATTCATGTATACACAAATTCTAGCATAAGAGATGTACCTAGCATATTTTGTGACTTTTCAAACTTTGATGAAGGATCCCATAGTGTTCTTGACTCCTTCCATGGTTTCAGGCTCCCA
>ML828958.1:0-20465 GCA_009831015.1 Picea engelmannii
CCCTACACCAAACATAGATGCTTTTAGGGGCTAAATTTTTCCAATGGGCTAATTTTCCATGGTTTTTCCCAAAAACAGATTCGCCAATTTCGATTTTTTCTAAAAACAATTCTCCCAAATTCCATAGAATAAAATTATTTTACTTTAAAAATCACCAAAATTTTATAGAAACTATATAAAATCCTTATTATTCTGAATATTTTTACAAAACTATCACCAAACATTTTACAGCTTTCATATTAAGGACTAATAAGATTAGCACGTGTTTCTACATTTTAATATAAATTTCCATCCTTAAAATTATCCCTGGCACCAAGATGTAGACATAACCTAAGTTCATGATACTAAGGGTGAGACAAAGCTGACTTAGAGCCTTCAAGTATGCATTTTCATGGTGGGGGATCTATGTCATGATTGGGACCTAGTTAACACAACCCACTTACCTCTGGTGAGAGACTTATTGTCACTAAGGAATAAGGATTGATATCGTATGTCATGCCCTTCAACAAAACCTCAAGAGTGACCAAATTTGGGGCCTACCTTCACATCAATGTGTAACTTCCAAAACAAAAACATATGTTTTCAACCTATTACATGACAAGGAGGCTAGTAGGTACTAATAGGAAACCTATACCTCCTCTCCCCAACGGTACTCATCATTTCACAAATTTTCATACAATCATTTGCACATGTGTAAGATTACTTGGAAATTATTATTCCTATATTTGCACACATCTAGAGACAAACACATCAAATAGAATTATCCAATAATCATAAATAAACAATAATGAACAATATAAACATGGAAATCATTAATATCTTGAACCCATCCTAGGTCCACATATCTGATGGGCCTCCAATTTTTCTATTTTATGGCCCATTCTACATCTACATTTGATACATTTTCCCTTAAGCTGAGATATTCATGAGAAGCATTCATGCTTTTTGATGACCAATGTAAACATTATGACTTATGTTTATATGATTATATACAATTTACTAATTCAAGTTGAAACGTGACATATTCTTGATATTAGAGTGATTTTGATGGTTTTGATAATTGGTGCATATGTTGTATATGAATACTAATATAATCCCCAAAGGCTAAGTGAAAAATTTGATCTTGGCAAAGGTGATCCCTCTTATTCATGGCTCCAAACAAACTCAATAGTTGTTGATAATTTTAATGAATTTTATCTCTTCACCACCTTCAAGGCCCTCAGTACTAGAGGTAGCATCAAATGGCCTCAAGCAATTAAATATCAACTAATTGAGGAACTTAGAATTGTTTAAGAGGGAAACTAATCACATAAAATAGGATGCATAATTCTAGGAGATTTTGGGGCATCCTCCATTAATCAAGGGATTTATTGCGTAGATAAGAATTATTTTCAGTTATAAGAAGAAGCATACTTCATAGGTTAGGGCACTCTCATTTTTAGTATTGTCATTCATCTATTTTCTACTTTCAAATTGTAAATTGTAAATTCGAATTTTGAAGTAATGCATATTTTTGGTTCAAGTTTCTTGTTGTAAATAGTGTTTTTATCTTTAAGGATTCACTCTATTGTTTCCTTCGGGGTTTGGTCCTAATATAATGCTGTAATGGAGATTTAATACTCTCTACATATATATTAGATGGCTATAGTATTATTTTATTTTAATGGTTGTATTTGTTTTATGCCTTCCCATTTTTTTACTTGGTATTTATTCTCTTTAATTTTTGTACTTTCATTTCCAACATTCATTTTCTTTCATGTATTTCCTTTACTTCTTTTACTTTGTGATATTAAATACTTTGATGTATTCTGAATGGATTCTAATATGATTTCTAAGGCTGGAAGGATTGTGTGATCTAGTAGCAGTCTTATAATCCTAGTTTCATTGATCCATTAAACTAAAATCTTCACCCAAGTACAATGATATGATACCTCTCTATACCCTTGCATATTGTCAAAGGAGTTAAGATTGAATAAAATGAACTCAATGGGATGAAGAGTCAAGGGGATGAACTATCAAAGTTGTGAATTTTCTTTGTTAGTATATATTAGATTTAGCTAGTTGTGTATCATTCATAGGATACATGTCAATAAGTTAATACCTTGTGGTGTCACACATAGTGTATAGAATATCATAATTTTTCACAAACCCTAGGTTGACATTTAAAGTTAAGTTGAGGAGTTCAACAATCTTGTTGTAATTCCTTGGCTTATTACCTTTTGGTGCTATTACCAAAGAGGTGATGAAACTATAGTGGGTTGAACTTTCTTAGATTATTTTTATAGAATGTATGGGTATTCATTATTGAAGGTAACATAAAACATTGCACATGTCTTTACATATATTTTGTAACTTTTAGATGCATGCATCAAGAATCTAGATATCTCTTGTAAACACTTTTTGAAAACTAGTGTAGGACAAGCAACAAATAATACAAAAGTAAAGGACACAACCTCACTAACATTACCAGGGAAAGGTATATGAGCAAAAAAATTCATATAATCAGCTAGGTAAGGTCAAAATAGCCACATCAATCATCTATAGGTATATATTCTAACATATTTGAATTTTTGTGAAAAAAACGAGGCCAAAATTGCTAGAAACACAGTTAGGACAGTAATATTTTGAGGGAGAAAATGGAGATATTTTCAAAACATATTTCTATGCAGTATAAACCTCTAAGTATAGTTTCCAATCCAATTGTAATCAATCCATTTCAATATTGTATGAAGAATTTATGCCCTATATAATGACTGCTTGTCCCAAAATCTACTTTGTTCCAATTTTGCATGATGATTGTTTCTTAGCATATTTTACATATCAACTCATAGTACCTTTAAAAATTATTTATAGTGAACATATTTATAAAAACAAAATTTCATATCCCACTATAATCACATCAATATATTAGGGACCTAACCTCCCTAACCCCTCGTGTAGGTAGAATAATATGTTTTCTATGTTATAAAGGTTGGCATTAGTAAATAAGGCCTATGTAATAATGTGAACATGTCTAATGTAAGAAGACTTAATAGACATTTTCTATTCTAGAAAGATCTTCCTCTAGAATCTTCTCTAGAATATAGAAATAGTATAAATAGGAGTATAAAACATGATAAAAAAAAATCTTGAGAATTATTTTTTAATTGAGCTCTGCTTTATTGGAGGTTGCCCCCTCAGCGAGGCAAGTGAACTTGTCTTTCTATTAATACATGTATCATTTCTAGCGTTTATCTATATTTTGTTGTTTCTACTCTTATTCATCATAATGTTTCTATTCTTCTTTGCATAATACATCTGGTACCTTACAAGTGGTATCAAAGCACTTTCCTTTGCAAAAAATTTAGACAGTTTTTTTCCAAGGTAGAGAAATGTATTGTTGGCATCTTTAAAGTATATAGATGTGTCATTGGATGGGTAAAAATATGGTTGGGTAGGAATACATGTAGGAAATACAGATAGTTTCATGGGTTACTTGAAACCACTATTTCACCCAGTTGAAAACCTCTATGACCCCTGTTGGTACCCCTTTGAGTAGTATCGCATTAGACATCATCTATACATGACCATCACTCCCATGTACCATTGGGTATATAGGAAGTCCCATAGGTCTTCTGAAACCAACTATATATCATCCTATTGGTTTTCTGACTACTATAATGGCACTGAGAACATCACTCGGGAGTACTACTCTCCAGTACTTGGGTAATCGGGTAGTACAACTAAGGGTACAATCAATCCTCCTTACTTGGTTCCTTGAGATATTGGGCTGAGTACTATTGTTCGAACCTGAACATATATCAAAGATATATAGCACATGAAAAACCCTTTTTCCTAGGATCCCTAAAAACCCTAACCCTTGCTTTTAGAACAGAGAAGAATGAAAAAAGAGGGGAACTTTTGTAGCGCACTACCTCCTACATCAAGGTTGCAAAATTCCTACACAATTTTCCATGTTAACAATTTGGGAATCCCATCACTATAGTACTCTTTAGGTCAGATTCCCTATAGTATTCACAAAGTGGTCCCCCCGACACCCTTATTTGAGACCTATCTCACTGGATTCCTCACTTCACCTTGATCACAGTGGTACCTATCACTTATAATCATTTTTTCTGTGGTCCCACCCAACCCTCTCGACACCCTTATTTGGCACCTATCCCATTGGATTCCACTCTTCACCCTGATCAAAACTATATCTATCACTTATAATATTTTTTCTATTGTCCCACCCACTTATTCTCTACCTACCTTCCTAATGGCCCACCCCTGCAACCAATAATTTGATATTGCAATCAAAGCCTTGGAAATCGACATCATTTAGAACACAAGTAACATCCAAAACATGAATTATGAAATGGGTTCTCTCATTTCCCAAGTTAAGTCCCTCACTACACAATATCACTCCCTCAATGGCCACATTGACTCCCTTGAAAGAAACCTCATCAAATGGATGAGCCAATTCTAGAGCCCTACCTCCTCTAACCAACCTTCATAGCTCGATGGAATTGACTCCTCCCATACCATGGCCTTTCATTCCAACCCCCTTCTTTGTGACCTCCTTCTCCCCAAATTGGATGTGAATAAATTTGATGGCTCAAACCCCACAAGTTGGGTCACTCAAATGGAAAATTATCTCTCCCTTCATGACATTATCGATGATTTGCAAAAAATTCATATCAATGTCCTTTATTTGGATCCTAAACATTGGTAATGGTGTAACAATTCACAAAGAGAGTATGTTTATTGGAATCAGTTTGTGGCATATATTTATGAATTCTTTGACATTGACACACATCATTTGGGTCATTTGACCAAGTTGAAATAGTCTTGCATAGTGGAAGAATATATCCACGCCTTTGAGAAATTGGCTTTCAGAACGGACAACATGTCCAACACTTTCTTCTGGGAATTATTTATTAGTAGCATGAAGGATGACATCCAATCCTGTGTCCTCATGGATCGCCCCCAAACTTGGCTTGAATCCACTCAATGCACTAAGGAATCACAATAGATAGTCTCTTCCCAAACCAACAAATAATCCTTCATTCCTCTCCCTTGACCCACAAATTCATCCCCTCCTTCCACTCCTCTCAAGATTCAAAAATTAACCATGGACGAAATGGTTGAATGCCAACTCAAGGGTATTTTCTATTATTGTGATGAAAACTATTTCCCAGGGCACAAGTTTAAGGAAATAAAAAATTATGGCCATTTTTGAGGATGTTTATGAAGAGGATGCAAAGGTTCCTCCTTTTGAAGAGCTACCTCAAGCCAATGATCATACCTCGTCATCTAATCCCCTAGAATTTGAACCACTTATCTCGCTAAATTCCCTCACTAGTATTTTTTCTCCCCAAACCCTTAAGTTCATTGGCTACATTAAGCATCGAAAATTCATTATCCTAGTCGAAAGTGGGAGCACCCATAATTTTATTCATCGTCGCATTGCTCAAGAGACCATGTTCTATATCCATGTTGTCAACAATTTTCAAATCATGATTGCAAATGGAGGTTCCATGAAACATGGGGGGCATTGTTAAAATGTGCACTCACAAATTGGTTAGTACCACCTTAAATATTATATGTTTTTTATTGACATGGGAGGGTACGACTATGATCAGTGCTAAATGGCTACACACACTAGGACCCATCACCATGGATTTTAAGTAACTAACCATGCAATTCCAAAAGGATGGACAACCATTCAATCCATTGATAAACCCTCACCTACTATTCATTGCAACATCCAATCTCTCCTGTCCAAACACATGTTTATGTTAGTGGTAGCATTGAACATGTACTTCCGCATTGGCATTTGTATAGCATATGGAAGTCGTTAGAAGCCTTATATCCTTGAGATTACTTTAGTTAAGGGGAATTAATTAAAGTAAAATTATTTTTATTAGTTAATTGAGTTATTTAAGGAAAGTGCTAAAAGTGATTATCATGTAATCTAAGCATGTAAATATTAAGTGAGTGTGGGAAGTAATCTCAGTCGTCAATCACTTTGGATATTAGAAATGGATTATAACTCATGCTTATAAAAGAAAGGATATGGTGAAGGAGGAAGACACTTGTGTGAGATACACTTTTGGGATACATTGGTGAGAGACTGAGGTCAGAGATAGAAAATAAGGACTTTTGCTAGTGTGAGGAGTGTAGAAACAAAGAAGGACTTTTGCTTACACAAGAGTAAGGAGTTCTCATTGGTTAGGTGAAGATATTGCGTCCAAGTGTTGATGTAGAGAGGGTTGAATCATGGCGGAACATGATTCAATATCTTGGATAGTTGGAGAAGGATGTCCATCTAGAAGTCATATAGGTAAAGGAGAAGAGAGAGCAAAGGTACCCGTAGGTGGGTTTCAACTGATAGAAGCCAGAGGAAAGCATAGCATTGTATGAAATTTGTCGTACAAATTTTTTTTACATGTACACGGGTCTCAATGGAGACACTCAGATATGTACGTGGGTTTTTATAAGTAAAGTCCTGTACAACGCGAGAAACATGTTGGTACAAGGTTGTACAACAACACATGCATTGCCAGGCTTGTCTACAACGTATATTCTCTTAGTGTGAAATTTTCCCTATTACGGGAGACATGATTTGACCTTAATAAAAGCATAGTGTAACTAGTTTTCCCTCCAGTTTTTTTCTAGGGGTTAATATTGGTGTCTTATGTGTGATATTTTTTGTTTCCTTGTTTGTTATTCCACTGCATGTTTAGTTGATTACTTAGTTGTGGTTTTAGTAGATAAAGTGATTTTATTTTGAGCTAACTTTGGGTGTTGGGTTGAAGTGGTAAAAAAAAAAACACCAATATGTTTTTCTCATTCCCCAATAACTTCACCCTTTCCATAGTGCAAATGGTCATTACATTACCCTTTTTTGTGACAGTCTTCCTCCCATTGTTCACCCTTATCACCATCCCTTTTCCTAGAAAAATGAAATTGAGAAAATTGTTTAATAATAGCTAGAGGTGGGTGTTATCCATCCTAGTAAAATCCCTTATTCTTCTCCTATAGTTATGGTACTCAAGAAATAAGGCACCTGACACATGTTTCTTGATTTTCGTTCCCTCAAAAAAATCACATTCAAAGAAAAATTCCCCATTACTATCATTGATGAAATTTTGGATGAATTGATTTGATCTCAGTACTTTACCAAACTTGATCTCCATTCTCGATACCACTAGATACATATGAAAAAGTCCAATATTCCTGAAACATCCTTTAAAATCCATGAGGTCCATTACGAGTTCTTGGTCATTCCCTTCATCCTGTGTATTTCCCATTCCACTTTTCAAAGTCTCGTGAATCATGTCTTCCTTCCTTTCCTCTGTCATTTTGTCTTAGTTTTATTTGATGATATATCCTCATCTATACTAAAACTTGGCAAGCCCATCTGGCCCATGTGGATCAAGTCATACACTTAAATTCCCAGCACAAACTCTTTATCAAACATTCTAAATGTGCTTTTGGAGCCTATGAAATAGAGTACCTAGGTCATATTGTTGGAAATTATGGTGTATGTGTGGATCCTAAGAAAATTGAAGCTATGAAGAATTGGCCTTTCCCTAAAACTCTTAACATTTTGCATGGTTTCCTATGTTTAATGGGATACTATCACAAGTATGTTCAAAATTATGGAAAAATTGTAGCTCCCCTCATTGCTTTCCTTAAAATAATGTTTTCAGTTGGACCCCCACAGTTGATCAATCCTTCCAAGCCTTAAAATAGGCTATGTGCACAAATCCTATTGTGACATTGCTCGACTTCACCAAGACTTTTGTCTTGGAATGTGATGCTTTAGGGAAATAAATTGGGGCAGTCATCATGCAAGATGGTATACCTTTGACTTTCACTTGTAAACAACTCTCAGAACTACATTTGGGAAAATCCACCTATCAAAAATAAATGTTGGCTATTTTTCATGTAGTGGATCTCTGACATCCTTGTTTTTTGGGGAAACACTTCCAAATTAAAATTGATCATTGTAGCCTCAAGTATTTATTGGAACAAATAATTTAATCTCTCGAGCAACAGAAATGGGTGACCAAGATGTTTGTTTATGATTATGAGATCAATTACAAGAAGGGTAAAGAAAATGTGGTTGTTGATGCTCTTTCAAGGAAATATGAAGAAGAAGGGTCCTTCTTTCCCCTCTCTTTCATTGTAGTAGATTGGTCATGAGATGTTCACCAGGAGTGTCTTCAAGACCCCAAAATTTCTCACCCAATATAGCAATTGCAAGAATATCTTCAGGCCTCTCCACAATACTCGTGTAACAATGTGGAGATTCATTATAAAGGTTGCATGTCTTTAAGAAAATAGTCTCACCTTAAATCAAATGTCATATGAACTTCATGCTTCACCAAGTCCTGCTGACACCCTTATTTGAGACCTAGCCCATTGGATTCCTCTCTTTACCTTGATCACATAGTTACCTATCACTTATAAACATTTTTTCTATGGTCCCACCCAACCCTCTCGGAACCCTTGTTTGGGACCTATCCCATTAGATTCAACTCTTCTCCCTAATCACAACCATATCTATCACTTAAAAGTATTTTTTCAATTGTCCCACCTACCCACCCACCCACTTCTTCTCTACCTACCTTCCAAATGGCCCACACCTACAACCAAGTATTTGACACCACCACCAAAGCCTTGGAAATTGACATAATCCAAAACATGGCTTCTGAAATTGGTTCCCTCAATTCCCATGTTAATTCCCTCACTACAAAATATCACTCCCTCAATAACCAATTTGACTCCCTCAATGGCCACTTTGACTCCCTCGAAAACAACCTCACCAAATGGATAGGACAATTATAGAGACCTACCTCCTCTGACCAACATTAACACCTCGACAGAGATGAATCCTCCCATACCATGGCCTTTCATTCCAACCCCTTTCCTTGTGACCTTCGTCTCCCCAAAGTGGATGTGAATAAATTTGACAGCTCGAACCCCACAAGATGGTTCACTCAAATGGAAAATCATCTCTCCCTACACAACATTACTAATGATTTGGCCAAAATTCATATCGGTCTCATTTATTTAGATCCTTAACATTGGAAATGGTGGAAATGGTGTAAAAATTTACACAGAGGGTATGTTTCTTGGAATCAGTTTGTGGCATATCTTTATGAATGATTTGACACTGACACACAACATTTGGGTCATTTGACCAAGTTGAAATAGTCTAATACAGTGGAATAATATATCTTCTCCTTTGAGAAATTGGATTTCAGAATGGACGACATGTATCACACCTTCTTCTGAGATTGCTTTATTAGTAGCCTCAAGGATGACATTCGATCCCATGTCCTCATGGATCACCCCAAAACTTGGCTTGAATATACTCAACGCACAAAGGAAGCACAACATATAGTCTCTTCCAAAACAAAAAAAAATCAGCCTTCATTACTCACTCTTGACCCACAAATTTATCCCCTCCTTCCACTCCTCTTAAGACCCAAAAATTAACCAGGGCCAAACTGGTTTAATGCCAACTCAAGGGTATTTTCTATAATTATGATGAAAAATATTTCCCAGGGCACAAGTGTAAGGAACAAAAAACATTTATGGCCATTTCAGAGGATGTTTATGAAGAGTATGTAGAGGTTCTCCCTTCTGAAGAGATACCTCATGTCGATGATCATACCCCACCGTTTGATCCCCCATAATTTGAACTACTTATCTCACTCAATTCCCTCACTAGTCTTTCTGCTCCCCAAACCCTTAATTTCATTGGATACATTAAACATCTGAAATTCATTATCCTAGTCAACAGTGAGAATGATGAATTTTTCTCCAGGACTCAACCCTTGGTATCCTCAGATACCATGTTGATATTCATCTTCTACTCAACACTTGAGAATTAGATTAAAATAAAATCTCTTTGTCTACTAAAAGAACAATTGAGTAATCAACTAAACATCCAACACAAGCGTAAACTAGGAAACCAAAATCTCACACAAGACACCAATATTTTTGGATAAACTACCTCTGGAAAAACCTTGGAGGGAAAACTAGTTCCAATATGCTTTTATTAAGGTCAAATCAGGGCTCCCTTAATAGGGAAAATGTCCCACTAAGAGAAATATACATTGCAAAAAAACCTACAAAATTCATGTGATATTGTACGAACCTGCACCAACATGTTTCCCGAGGTGTACACGACTATCCTTCAGAAAACCCGCATACATATGCAATTGTCTCCACTGAGACCTGCATACATGTACGAAAAAACCATATGGAAAAGTTCATATAGCGTTGTGCTTCGCTCTGGATTCTATGCTATGAAACCCACCTACGGCTTCCTCTGCTCTCTATTCTCCTTGAACTATATGACCTCTAGAGGGAAGTCCTTCTCCACCTATCCAAGATCTTGAATCATGGTCCTTTGTGATCCAACCCTCTCTTTACCAATACTTGGATGAAATATCTTCACCCAACCTATGAGATCTCCTCACTCTAGTGTAAGCAAAAGTCCTTCTTTGCTCCTACACTCCTCACACTAGAAAAAGTCCTTATTTTCTATCCTTGACCTTGGTCTCTCACCAAAATTATCTCTACCTCAACCTCGACCTCTCATCAAAAATGTCTTCCTCCTTTTCCTAGACTTGATTTTATAATCATGGGTTACAATCTATTTCTAATCTCCAAAGTGATCTATGGTTGAGATTACTTCTCAAAACCACTTAAGATTTAGATTTCATGTTTCATTTTATGCATGTTCTTTAAATAACTTATTTCAGTAATAAATACAATTTTACTTTAATTAAGTCTTTTTAAAACTAAAGTAAACTCAAGACTAAAATATTTTCAACAACTTCCACATGCTAGACACATGTCAATGCAGAAGTACCTATTTGATGCTACCACCAACATCAACACTCCCTCTTAGCGAGGAAGGTACTTCTTCCACCTCGATTTGGCTCAATATTTGGTATGAGATCTGCTACCATGCATGCTCTCCAATACACCTGATTGGCTTCTCCATCTCACACGAAAGTTATCCCTGCCATCATGATCTGACATGTCTCCTAAGACTCACTACCTATGAACATGCTCCTAGAAGTCTCCTACTCCTGAGCATCCCACAAGGCCATATCTCACTATGAATCCTTGATAGAATTGGAAGCTTGCTCCTTCCCACCTGAAATTGAAGGGTGAATCACTCTGAGCTTCTCAACCTTCGAAGCTACCTGCTCCTTATTCTCTGTAACTATGTTGTTTTCCACTGCTCACATAGGCTATCCCTTTAGCATATACAAGTTTCTCTCTCTAACTCCAAAGACAACTGCTTTGTCTCAGCTATATCCTATGGGCTTGATCAACATGTTTCCATCCTAGAATGCCACGTTAAATCCCTTCTTCTCAATCAATGAAATTGATATCATAATCCTATTGAGTTCTAGCACCCATAACACATTCATCACTCTCAATGTGCCTCCTGACTCCAACTGAAATGATATTTTTCTAGATTCCTTTTACTATATGCTTGGTCCCCATACCAAGTTCCACATGCATCTCTGAGTTATAATTTGTGAAGCTATTGAACACCTCTCCTACTCCTGTCATATGACATGTGGCTCCGCTATCTATCAACCATGCATCAACTAATATGATTCCCAAGGAAGTCTGGGAAACAAGTAAGAACTTTGTCTATTCAAACTTCTTGCAAAACTCATGCACTTGAGTCTTTGTCATTGCAACTACCTCTGGTTTCACTTTGTTTCCCCCTTATTCATGTGTGAAAATTGACCTGCATAATGTCTGAACTTATGACATGAAAATAATTTGACTTTGCTCATGTCCTTTTTCTTCTTTCCATCTTGACCGATAGACTCTCCACTGGAAATATTCCTGAACTTGACCTTCCTTTCCTGGAAAAGAATAGCAAGGTTCTCATCATGGCTACTCTTCAAACCATCCTTGGACTCTAACCAAGTCTCCTCCTGAATACAACCAGTCCATAGTCTATCAAAACCTAGTACTATCTCTAGTGCATAGATCCCTTACAAAAAAGGTTCCCAAGACCTGGAAAGACCACTAAATGTTACATTCACCAACTTAGCATTCTATAGTGTCTCACCAATGTCTGCAATTTGATCTCATATCTATGTAATATTTATAATATAATTCACAACCATGTCCTCATTGGACATCCTGACAACTTGAAGTTGGTGCTTCAAATGTAGCAACCTTCCTGTATTCTTGTTTTGGTATAGAATCACCATAGCATCATACATTTCCTTGGAATATTTATTCTCAGTATTGTGTGGTATCAAATGATCCTTTACGGATTCTAGAAACACTCTCTTGGCCTTCACTTCCTTCTTCTTGTGAGCTACCAATTCTTTCGGATGAGAAGCACTCACAACCATAGCCTCAACATACTCTTTGAGGTCATTCTCCTCCAATAGAAGAAGAAAAATGGCATTCCACAGCTGGAAGTTGGTTTCCCCTTCCAATGTGTCCTCAATATTCGATGTGTTCACCATTGTTTCTCAATGGATGACTCCCTCTCTCCTTCAAAGCCTTGAATCCAAGCTTTCAACTGATAACCCTCTGTTGAAACTATCTTGAGTTGTTATGTATGGCCATGTACACAAATATTGCCACTGAGACCCATGTATGTATTTGACTGTCACCATTCTGACCTACGTGTATGCATGAATTTCACCACTGTGACTCGTGTACACCTCCATACACTTGCAAAAAAAAAATTGTTATGTCTCATTTCTATAGCTTCCCTGAAATATGTCCTTTGATTTCCACCTCTTGGTTATACATCTTCTTGCAATTGTTGAGATCTGTGCTCTTGGTTTCCTTCCTTCAGATCCCTAGCACTAATACGATGTTGAATTTTCCTCTAGGACTCAACCCTTGATATCCTTTGATACTATGTTGGTATTCATCCTCTACTCAACACTTAGCAGTTAGCTCAAAATAAAATCTCTTTATCTACTAAAAGAACAACTAAGTAATCAACTAAACATGTAGTGGAAGCATAAAATAGGAAACCAAAATCTCACACACAAGACACCAAATGTTTTTGGTAAAATACCCCTAGAAAAACCCCAGAGGGAAAATTGGTTCCAATATGATTTTATTAAGGTCAAATCAGGGCTCCCGTAATAGGGAAAATGACCCACTAAGAGAAATATACAATGCAGACAAACCTGGAAATTCCTGTGTTGTTGTACGACCCTGTACAAACATGTTTCTTGAGGTGTATGTGACTATCCTTCAACAAAATGACGTATGTATGCGACTGTCTCTATTGAGACCCATGTACAAGTACATGAAACTTGTACGAAAACTTTGGTACGACATTGCACTTCGCTCTGGCTTCTATCCTCTGAAATCCACCTACGGATGCCTCCACTCTCTCTTCTCCTTGACTTGTATGACCTCCAGATGGAATTCCTTCTCCACCTATCCAAGATACTAAATCACATTCCTTTGTGATCCAACCCTCTCTTTACCAATACTTGGATGAAATCTCTTCACCCAACCTGTGAGATCTCCTCACTCTAGTGTAATAAAAAGTCCTTCTTTGCTCCTACACCCCTCACACTAGAAAAAGTCCTTCTTTTCTATCCTCGACCTTAGTCTCTCGACCTTGACCTCTCTTCAAAAGTGTCTTCCTCCTTCTCTCAACTTTCTTTTATAATCATGAGTTACAATGTATTTCTAAACTCCAAAGTGATCTATGGTTGAGATTACTTCTCACAACCACTTAAGATTTATATTACATGCTACATGCTATGCATGTTCCTTAATAACCAGTTTCACTAATAAATACAATTTTACTTTAATTAATTCCTTTTAACTAAAGTAAATCAAGTCTAGAATATTTTTTACAACTTCCACATGTTGGACACATGCCAATGCGGAAGTACCTGTCTGATGCCACTACTAACATCAATAAGGAGCACCCATAATTTTATTCATCATCACATTTATCAAGAGACCATGTGTTAAATCCATGTTTTCAACAATTTCAAATCATGATTGTAAATGGAGGCTCCATGAGATGTGGGGGGAGTTGTTAAACTGTGCACCCACAAATTGGTTAGTAGCACCTCAAATCTCATATGTTTGTTATTGATATGGGAGGGTGCAATATTGTTCTTAGTGTTGAATGGCTATGCACACTAGGCCCCATCACCATCGATTTTAAGGAAGTAACCATGAAATTCCAACATTATGGACAACCATATAAGTTCCAAGGCATCACGACAAGCTCCCTTGAGATCATTAGATCCCACATAATGGAAAAACTACTCAAAAATGTCATTCCGACATTATTTCCCAACTCCATTGCATTCAATCCATTGAGATCCCCTCACCTACTATTCATCGCAACATACAATCTCTCCTATCCAAACACAAATATGTTTTTATCACTCCCCAAGAAATTTCCCCTTCCCATGGCACACATGATCATTCCATTCCCCTTGTCCCTGACAATATTCCTCCCTATGTTCACCCTTATCACCATCCCTTTGCCTAGAAAAATGAAATGGAGAAAATTGTTTAAGAATTTCTATAGGTGGGTGTTATACGTCCTAGTATCATCCCTTATTATTCTCTTGTAGTTATGGTACTCAAGAAAGAAGGCACATGGCGCATGTGTCTTGATTTTTGTTCCCTAAAAAAAATAACAGTCAAAGACAAATTCCCCATTCCTATCATTGGTGACCTTTTGGATGAAATGATTGGTGCTCAATACTTTACCAAACTTGATATTCATTCTAGCTACCACCATATACATATGAAAGAGGCTAATATTCCCAAAACTACCTTTAGAACCCATGAGGGCCATTACGATTTCTTGGTAATTCCCTTCAACATGTGTAATGCCCCTTCCACTTTTCAAAGTCTCATGAATCATGTATTCTGTCCTTTCCTCCATCATTTTGTATTAGTTTTCTTTGATGATATCCCCATCTATACTAAGAATTGGCAAGCCCATCTAGACCATGTGGATGAAGTCCTACACTTACTGTTCCAGCATAAACTCTTTATCAAATAGTCTAAATGTTCTTTTGGATCCTCTGAAGTAGAGTACCTGGACCATATTGTTGGCAAGGATTGTGTATGCGTGGATCCTAAGAAAATTGATTATATGAAGGATTGGCCTTGCCCTAAAACTCTTAAAATTTTGTGTGGTTTCCTAGTTTTAGTGGGATACTATCGCAAGTTTGTTCAGAATTATGGAAAAATTGCAGCTCCCCTCACCGCTCTACTTAAAAAAAATGCTTTCAGTTGGACTCCTGTAGTTGATCAATCTTTCCAAACCTTAAAAGGGGATATGTGCACAACTCTTATTCTGGAACTACTCGACTTCACCAAGATTTTTTTCTTGGAATTTGATGCTTCAAGAAAAGGAATTGGGGCATTCCTCATGCAAGATGGTATACCTTTGACTTTCACTAGTAAACAACTCTCAGAACTACATTTGGGAAAATCCACCTATGGAAAAGAAATGTTGGTTATTTTACATGAAGTGGATCTCACATCTTTATTTGTTGGGGAAACACTTCCAAATTAAATTTTATCATCATAGCCTCATGTATTTCTTGGAACAAAGAATTTAATCTCCCAAGCAACATAAATGGGTTACCAATATGTTTGGTTATGATTATGAGGTCACTTATAAGAAGGGTAAAGAAAATGTGTTTGTTTATGATCTTTCAAGGAAATATGAAGATAAAGGGTCCCTCTTTTCCCTATCTTTCATTGTAGCATATTGGTTATGAGTTTTTCGCCAGGAGTAGCTTCAAGACCCCAAAATTTCTTACCTAATCTAACAATTGCAACAAGATCTTCAAGACTCTTCATGATACTCTTGGCACAATGAGGAGCTTCTTATAAAGGTCATCTATATTTAAGAAAATAGTCTCAACTTAAATCAACTGTGTTATTTGAAATTCATGCTTCACCAACCACTGGGCATTCAATCTTTCATAAAACCTACAAATGTGTCAATTGTTATTTTTTCTGAGAAGGCATGAAACATGACATCCACACCTCTGTGGACGAATGTGATAGTTGTCAATGAAATAAGGGAGAAACAGTAAAAACTCTAGGCACACTCCAACTTCTCTCTATTCCACCTACTATATGGATGGATATTTCTATGGAATTTATTGTCGTCTTACCCAAATTGGGAAACAAGTTAGTCATTATGGTGACCTTGTCGATCACCTTTCCAAGTATGCTCATTTATTTTCTCTCCAACACCCATTCATCGCATAAAAAATGGATCAAATTTTCATGGATAACATATTCAAACTCCAAGAAATTCCTCATTCTATTGTCTCTTACCAAGATCTAACTTTCACCAGCAAATTTTGGCAAGAATTGTTAAAGATCTAGGGAACCCAATTGCATCTCAACACAACTTATCATCCCTCAACTTATGGGAAAACTAAATCTAACAACAACTACTTGGAAACATATTTAAGGTGTTTCACGTCTGACAGATAAAATCAATAGGCTCAATGGTTACCACTAGTTGAGTGGTGGAACAACACTTCTTACCATGATGCCACTCACATGACTCCCTTTGAAGTGGTTTATGGTAAAAAACCATCTTCTATTCTCTCCTACTTGCTAGGAGTATCCAAGGTTCAAAACGTCGATAACACACTCACAGTCTGAGCTTCCATTCTCTGTACCCTCAAAGAAAAACATTTCATGGCACAGAATCGCATGAAGCAACAAGTCGGTCAAGGTCATTTGAAATGTCAATTTGTTGAAGGGGATCAGGTGTTTCTTCGTCTACAACCTTATAATAAATCTTCACTCAAAGAATAACATTGTTATAAAATTCATCCCAAGTTTTATGGCCCTTATACAATTCTCAAACACATGGGGCCCATGGAATATCAGTTATCTCTCTCCATTCACTCTAAGCTCCATCCTACTTTTCAAGTTTCTTACCTAAATAAAGTGATTGGAAATAAGTGTCAGACTCAAACTAGTCTCTCGGAATTGGATGAAGAAGGATCCATTTGGTTTATCCCCAAGAAGTCTTGGACCATCATGAGCATCATCTCCATCAGTGCACCATCAAGGAAGTTTTAGTTCAGTGGAAGGATATACCACCAGAAGATGCCACATGGGAGATGACTATCATTTTGCAACAATTTCCCCATCTCCAACATTGAGGACAAAGTTGTTTTTGAAGAGGGAGGGAATGTTAGGGACCTAACCTCCCTAAATCCTCGTAAATGTAGAATAATATGTTTTCTATGTAATAAAGGCCAACATTAGAAAATAAGTCCGATGTAATAATGTGAACACTTCTAATGTAAGAAGACTTAATACAAGTTTTTGCTTCTAGAAAGATCTTCCTCTAGAATGTTCTCTAGAATATAGAAAAAGTATAAATAGGAGTAGAATTCATGGGAATGGTTTTTCTTGAGAATTATTTTGTAATTGAGCTCTTCTATGTTTGAGGTTTCCCCCTCAAAGAGGCAAGTGAACTTGGATTTCTATCAATAAAGGTATAATTTTTGGTGTTATTGTTCTCTATATTTCGTTGTTTCTGTTGGTATTTGTCATATTTATTATGTTCTTCTTTTCATAATGCATATGGTACCTTACACAATCCGACATCAAATGAAATATTTGTTCTCAAAACTGTAACTATTGGTCCAAGATAGAATGTAGCGCACCTTTTCTGGCTACCAAGGCTTAAACGCTCTTAAAAGAAATCTATAACACCACTTTGTACATAACTCATATAGGTATTATATAATCCACATGCATTTAAGAAAACTATTTCGGTTAACAAACTTTGGGGAAATATAACACCCACTTTGGTTTATAAAACAACATGCATTTAAGCAAATGAAACACATTTATACTCAGAGTAAACATATTATTTACTGCTATAATTAACAATCAATAGAATTTAACATTAATTAATACACACAGCGGAATTCATGATAACATAAGCAACACAGTCATGCAAAACATGATTAAAGCATAATCAGATACTTATCTTTTAACACTGGTAGATTCCACCAACCAAGTGCAGGCCTTCCACGAACCTCCCAGCCTTAGACCGCACTGCTCATCAAGCTCAACAGTGGGTCACCCCCGAGCTGGGACTAAGCTCCACCCCAAGACAAGGAATCCTAGGCTAGGCTGAGGTTACAGGGAAACAACACATAGCCACAAGGATGAGATTCTCTCCTAGGAACCTCTCACGCTCACTACCCACAGACCCTCATTCCCCACATGTCTGTTCCACCCCAGGAGTATACACCTTCTCTATCACATGGACAGTCCTTCAGCTGCTAACCTCCCTTGCCTTGGGTTACAGCAATAGGTCGGATCGGAAGTCTCTGGGCTCTATGGCAGCTACAAGGTTTCTTCTAGGAGTTCTCTCCTTCCTTTGCGCACTCTCTCACCTGGAGAGAATTGCTCACAGGCCAACAAGCCACACGCAGTCCAATACTGCATGGCCACAACAACCCACGGGGAAAATAGACACAGGCTTTCCCAAATTGGTTCAGTAATCACAGGATGGTACCACGGTCATGGCTTCAGGACAGGGACTCCACGCACAGGCTCGCAAGTTCAGCAGATCGGGTCCAGTGAAGGAGAAACCCCTATCACCACTCGATTCAGCATTTTTCATTGCCATTACAACATAGTCCCATGACTATGGTTTTGGGATTGCATGACCAACAATTTCTGCAGGGGTCGACACAAACTCCACGGCTTCGAACAGAGGTGTAATGGCTTTTCAGAACAAACATAATCTTTTTTGGTTTAGAACAGAGGTGAATTCAGCTCTTTCGGAATGAATCACAGGCTTCTGGTTCAATACGGAGGTATACATGGGTTTTCTTAAAGCCAGACACAGGCTTTTCGGATCACAGAGACGCACGAAGGTTCTCTGCAGAACTTGGGTCCATCATACTGCTCAAAGCCCGTACACGCTCAGGCAGTCCGATCGAATGGGAGAAGGAACCCCCTCACGGTCCCCCCTGGTTGTTTTATTTGCATGCACCTGGGTCGACACTTGTCTCCCTGGAGACTTCATGCGTTCCACCAACATGCATCACCTTCCCTTGTTCAGGAACTTAGGATAAAAATATAAATGGCACATGTTCTTTTGGAATAATAATAAAATATTATTCCCAGGCTTAAGCCCCCTAGGCTAAACACTTATCCCCTTTTCCCACCTTCCAGCCCCTAATCCCTTGCCTTCTCTGTGGAAGCTCAGTCCCCCTTCACTCATTCATCGTGGTCGGTCTGCACCTGGCGTTGTTTATAATTTTATTAAATGTTCTGCATACATGCAAGTACAAAATCAGGCCCTTGGCCTCCAACCCTTAGGCTCCCTGGACTAACAAACACATAAGCCACCATCTTATAAAAACTTGGCTCACCAGCCTATAAAACATAATTACAATTTCTTTCAGAACATGGTTTGCAATGGGGCTTGGCCTTGGGGACACTACAATCCCCCTCCCCTTATTTTTTCACTGTCCTCAGTGCGACTTACATTGTCTCTGCAAGCCTTTCAAAATTTTCAAAAAGATACGGGTACTCTGCCCGCATAACCTCTTCATGCTCCCATGTCATGTCCTCAGAACTGTACCAGGTCCACTGGACCTTTACAAGCTCTATGGCTCAATTCCGGAGTTGTTTGCTTTTCCTGTCCAATATGCGCACGGGATGCACTTGCAGGACACCTTCTGGTTCCACCTGAACCACATTCCAATCGATAACATGATTAGCATCAGGTACATATTTCTTAAGCAATGAAACATGAAACACATTATATACAGTCATAGATGCAGGTAATGCAAGCATGTATGCAACTGGCCCAATCCTTTCCAAGATCTCAAATGGCCCACAAAATCTTGTTGTCAATTTGGCGCAACTTCCCAACCTCAGGGAACTTCTGTTAGTTTTCACTTTCAGGGAAACATGGTCACCCACTTTGAATTCTCTATGGGTTCTGTTACTATCAGCGTAACTTTTCTACCTGTCCTAGGAAACTTTTAGATTTTGTTTAATTTTTTTCATTTGATCTTCCATCTCTTTGAGAAGCTCAGGCCCAATTACTGCTCTATCAGCTGGATTATCCCAGCTCACTGGAGTGTTGCACTTTCTTCCATAAAGTGCTTCGAATGGGCTCATCTTCAACGATGCATGATACCCATTATTGTAGGTGAATTCTACCAAATGCAGGTAGTCTTCCCACCTTGATGGTTTATCCATCACATACATTCTCAATATGTCTTCTATTACCCTGTTCACCCTCTCTGTCTAACCATCAGACTCAGGATGATACGATGTACTAAAGTTCAGATTCATTCGGAATCCTTTGAATAGTCCTTTCCAGAAATTCGAGGTGAATTTCGGGTCCCTATCAGACACAATTGTTTTAGGAATTCCATGTAATCGTGCCACTT
>ML828958.1:48252-58755 GCA_009831015.1 Picea engelmannii
AGAAATGTAGCACCTTTTAACAAACACAAATTGGATGCAAAAGGGAAAAAGACACACTACTAGGTATGAAATGATATGTTGGGGACACTACCCAGATCTCCACTCACTAGGAAATGAGCTCATTCAAACAAACAATTCAACAAAAAGACTCAAGAAAATTCAAAATCAATTCACACTCAAAACAACAAAGAACAAGTTCAAACAGGGAGAAGATCTATGCTATTAGACCCTCAACAGGATTCTAAGTCTAGGAAAAGTTCATATATGACCAAGAAAACTAAAAAAAAGTAGAAAAATAGTCACCTACATGGGTGATCATGGCCCATAAGGTATGCAACTAGTGACCATATATAGGATGTCGTGGTCCAACAATTATGTAGCTTGCAACCAGTCACTATGGTTTGAACTAGTCAGTCGTGACTATCTGGAAATTTGGGGAAAACAACCTAGATATGGCCTAGGTTTTTAAGATCTAACATATCTAGTCTCTCAGAGAGTGGAAAGGAAGGCTACGAGGCTACAGGAACATGATTCAAAGGGAATTAAGCAAGGAAAAAAAACTAAGAAATAATCAAATATCCTTGCCCAATGGAGTTTCTAATTCTATTACAGATAAATATTTCCTATGGATAAGAAAGACCTCCCTTGGATCTATCCTTGATCCAAGATAGATTGTGAGATAAACCATTATACAATTATCCCTAGATATAACTATATATGTTCATATTTAAGCAAGAAGATAGAATTTCATACCTCTTAGATCGATGGTTGTCCTTACATGTCTTATCCTATACAATTCTGAAGATCTAGCTCTAGATAATGCTACCTACTTACTGCACAGAAGAGAAAAAAAATACCAACCCTAAAACCTTATTTAGCTTGAGGAAAATTCATATCTAGCTTAGATCTAATCTGATCTACTCAAGGAAAGATCAAATCAAACACAAGAAATTATTAAACATGGAATACAAATGCACTAAAAGGGGAAATCCATATATATCTATATATTAATCAAATGGAAAATAGATACATCAACATGTCTTACCTTGAGTCTTGATGCATTACTGCAAGGATCCTTGCACTTTCTCCTCCCAAGCACTCACACTCGCAAGGAAAACCTGAAATGAATATTGACTTCTTGGAATAGCTTCTCTAAATTCTTGCACCATGTACCTTTCAATTGATTATTCTACCTCTTTCACATGTAATGCATTCCTTGTATAGATTAGTGGAGAATCCTAGGAGATGCTTATAGATATCTAGAACTTAGTGAACTTGACTGGATTGAGAATTCTCAAGATCATATCATGACATAACCAACTCTCCCAGTGTTGATCTTCTCGTGAATCACCAAATCTAGAAGGTTACATATGTGTTGATGGGTCTAAATTCTCCTGACAATAATAAGGGGTTACCCCTGATAAGAAGTCTCAATTATAACTCTCATCATCTGGAATAGGGAACCCATCCATATTCTGGCCCAACAACCATTGTTGGTTTGGTTTTACCGGTTCCTATCCGGTCCACCAATGAGGATGAGTGATGGATGGTTATGCAAATATAAGATGTAGATGACGAATGTGTAAATGCAATAATCTAATATACTTCTTATCTATCCTATCCTATCCAGGATGACATTAACATAAGTGAACGAGCTATGACATGAAACTAACTCTACCAATAACTTGACCCAGATATATGAAATGAAGAAATAAAGTTATATACCACATGCACATGAATATATAACTAGAATAGTCTAAGTCACTATATCGCATACATTGGCAGCTCATATGCTCAGGACATGAGAAATAATGAGGAATAAAAAAACTACAAGAAAACACATAGTGCATTAGAATAGTCCATAAACAAAATGCTCTTATAGCCCATGTGAAAAAAAAAAAACATTTTCCTTGAAATAGTTCACAACAAAACAAAAACACATGTGAGTCCTTCTCTCTATCAAAAGTTGGCCCTAAGGGTTTCTCTGTATTAACAATTTCAACAATACTACATGAAAACTCTAAGGAAAGCTCTCCAATTTTAGTTGGCATTGTATTCCCAAAATAGCTCAGAGGTGTACAATGTTTGAAGAGCCAAAATCCCTTTCTTTGGGTTCAATTCTAGTATTTATTAGGGTTCAACATGACTCTTGAGATTTCTCCTACCACCATGACCCTTCATTTACCAACGTTTGTCCTTATATTATTTATGATGATGACAGAACAAAGATAACAATTTCATTTCAAATTTTCATTCTAGCGCTGGTGGGCCATAATGGATTTTGGCTATAGAGCCTCTCATCCACTATAATGACTAGTTTGGACATTAGAACATCTTGGTCGTCTAAGTTTGAAAATCGATCACCATGGGGTTCAGACCTCTTATTCATCCATTTGAATCATATTCATGTTGCTACTTCCCACTACTACAACAATTGATGTTTTCCTTAATTCTCTATTTTCCTTGGATGTAGATCACACTGTAAGGATGTTGATTGCATCCTCCTCTCAACATAAGTACCTGGCACCAATCAACATATTACAGATGAGCGGTCTCATCGGGATACTTAAATAAACTATTAAAATAAGCATTTGAACCCATCAAACTGAAACATAAGTAATAAAGACTTCGTATAAACTTCCCTAAGTTCGATTCATGGTTCCTCTACTTGTGGTTGAAGTGTGGTATTGTCTGGGGATGTTAACAAGGTGCAAGATCTTAATACAAAACAATGTATATTATAAGTGGGTAATTTGTCCAATCCTATAACTAGTAAGTTGTATATATCAAAAATACCTTTCCAACGGTATAAAGGGAGCGTAAAGCGGACACTCGAGTCAAAAATTAGGGTTGATTTACAAAAGGAAAATTTTAAGGTTTAAAAGGATTTAATGGGAACTCCTCTGATTTGCATCGGAGGAGTTGATGTGAAATCATACAATTTGCATCGGAGGAGTTTGAACTAACTCCAATTTACATCGGAGGAGTTTGAAATAACTCCTCCTCTTTGTATCAGATGAGTTTGAACTAACTCCTCTGCTTTGCATTAGAGGAGTTCGAACTAACTCCTATTCTTTGCATCAGAAGAGTTTGAACGAACTCCTCTACTTTGTATCAGAGGAGTTTGAACTAACTCCTCTGCTTTGTATCGGAGGAGTTCATGGGAAATCCTCCGATGGATTCGAAGGACATTTCAACAAATTTTGGAGGAGTTCATGGGAACTCCTCTGATGTAAAATGGAGGAATTTTGATGAACTATTACAGAATAAACCAAAATTTTTCCCATCATCTCCTCTGGTATGAAGGAAGACAATTCGAAATAATTTCTAGGTGTCATTTTACTAGCAAGAAACAACAAGAGCTTGAGTTCAAAAGACCATAAGTTTCTCATATGGCGTCTGACTTAGGTGTCATTTTTTGCAACACGAAGAGCACAACGAGACAAGCCTTCTATTAAGATAACTAAACATGTTAGTGGAGAATTTGAATGGATCTATTTTTTAATGGTGTCCACGATTAACAGGTCTTTCTTGGTGGTGAATCCTTGGTGATCGTTTTAGCACTTCTGGGCATCATATTTCGATTCCGTGAGTTGCATTGGAATCATAATCTCAAATATCATATGACTAGCCTATTTAAGAGATGAAAATTTCACTTTGATGGACACCAAAAAATTGATCTCAAAGGCATTTTTTAATGGAAGGTCGGGTCCCGCTTTCACTACTGGTTCACCCAAATTTAATTACACTAGTTCCTGTGTTGTCTATGATGTGTAGGGACTTAGTTAATTCATTAATTTTGTAGTGTTTCATTAGTATCATTAAATTATAAATCCACCAAAATAGCCAACTGATGTTTGGATCGTTTAGTACTATCTAGGAGTTGGGAGGACCAATATTTTCCTGAGGTGCATTTCAGAGCCAACACAAGATCAGTAAGTGTTGTGGTTAACTCATACAATTCTTTCAAAATCAATATTTAGTCATAAAATCAGGAAACACAAAGAAAACTAGTATGGAATGTGTGATTAAAGTTGTTGACAACACTACAAACTTGATTACGACTGTAATATAAAGTGGATCATGTGAGATAGGAAATCTGTGATCATGTGTCTATATAGGCGTGGAGAGTTTAGTCATTGGGAAAGTAAGGAGACTGACTGATGAACATGATAAGAAGTATTTGGGATGGGAGGAGGATGAAATAAGCATTGAAATGAATGTGGGTCGCACTGACCTCGTCGGCGTTAGCGAGAGGGAGAATATCATTGTTGATGCACTTGGTGACGACAAGGGGTCAACATCCTTTTGTTGGTGCATCAAGGATGAGACAAGGAAGGCTTATAAACAAGCAATGCATAGAGAGGAAGAGACAAACCTCATCGATATGCATTATATCAAAGTGGAAGGGAGGAGCGCCATTGATATGTGATGCATCAATGCGAGTGGAAGGAAGTCAACTGGTGAGAGGCATGTTTGCAACAAAGATAATATTGTGGAAACTATTGATGTTCCATGCACACCTCGTCGATGATAAGAACGTGTGTAGTGAGGTTTAGCGAAAGTGCGTTGGCGTGTTGACCAGGTTCGGGGAAATATGGTTGATGTATCAGTGAAGAAAACTCTAGCGTGCCAATATGTAGGTGGAGGAAAGGATGTGCTCGCCAATACATATTGTATCAGCATAGGATGAGGGGATTCATTGAAGTGGGGATTGTCGGGTATAAGTGATCGGGAGAGGAACTGTAAATGATAAGGTGGGAGTGTGAGGAAAAATTAGGATTAGGCATTTACACTAAAGAGAGAGAGTGAGGGTCCTACTAGGAATAATTGGAGGGGGAGACAATTTATTGTCTTGGAGAGATGATAAGACAAGAAAATTGAGAGGTTGTTGTGCATGTGAAAAAAATGGTGACACACTAGGTGAAGCCTGAATCTCTACTTGTCCTCCTTAACTAATAAGTAGAAAATGTAGATGTTCATAAAATTACTTTTAAGACCAGAAATTCAATAAATAATGCACAACAGTTACCTGAAATATTCCATAGTGATGGTGTCACTGGCGATGCTTGCATATTGGCTAGTAAATTTCATTTATTATAGATCAAGGATGAATTATGATGATATTTGTTTTCTTAGACTAGGTCGACGATCCAGGTTGATATCTTTGTCGTGGGGATGATATATATTTGGGATAAATGAATATGTTTCACCAGGTGCATATATAGATATCTCGCAGGTGTTTATTCAATGCCCATGAGAATCCATATCCCAGATGGAGTCATCATGGCATCACATACCTTGCTTCACTTTCAACGAGAGTTCATAGCCCTGACGGATATATTTGCATGTCCCCTAGTTTGGTCAAACTTTCCTTTCCATTCCTTCCTGGGTTATTAAGTGCATACTTAGCATTCGGTGGATGGGGAAAGTGATGGCCTTTTATCCTGATAGGGGATTACTTCCAACTATTGATATTTATTTATATATTTTCTACACTTGGCTACATAGAGATACCTTTTGGTTTTCAGCCTTTAGACTTTGACACTTCACCTTTCACGTGAGAATCTACTTAGTGTGTGGATGGTTCTTCTATTACATAGGATTTTCTCACCAACCAATATGCAAGAATGAACATTGATTAACCACTATGCCAAATCATGGTTTAACCGTTGTCACAAAATCTCGAGATAGCTTTGATGCATATTCAAATAGAGACCCTTAATTCCACTCATGAGCTAGGAAAGAGATGTAAGATGATTCGTGCCTTCTCACACATGAAGGAGCTTCCTATAAAAGATAGACGAAGGTGAGAGGAATGTATGTCATTAAATATAATCAAGGATCATAAGACAAACAAAATTTAAGAAATAAATTGCTTTGAAGGGAAAAAAAATGATGATGAAAGAACTAGAAGAGAAGTGTTGAATTAGGAGGTGAACTTAGCCCAAAACCTTGATGCAATTGAAAAATTAAAGTTTGTCTAAATGATAATCAAAGGCATGCAGTTAACATAGAAAGATATTTTAGATGTGAGTGTTCCCAATAGATTAAAGGGGTTTCATGCATTCCAGCCAATAGGCAGTTTGTAACCTCTTGAAAGGACTAATCCGTGAGAAATTTTATATGCGTGTTATTTCATTTAGATGAGCTTCAGAGCTATCACTGACTGAGAATTGCATTCCTCATCATGATTCTTTGAAGGCTTCCAGTTCATTTGTGCTTCAAGGGGAATGGGTTGGTCATAACTCTAATTTGTTGTCCATCCAATTTCTTTTCTTTGGCATTGTGAGATATTCATTTTCTCTCCACTTATTCCAATTCCACAATGTATGTTGAGTATTCCTCAAACCTTGTCTTTCTTTTCAAAAGAAAAAATATTTCCCTTATCAAAATCTATTTGGAAATATTCTCTTTGGGTAGAAAATGACTATAGCTATGATGATCACCAGGTTTTCCCTAATGAAGTTTTCCCAAGAACCATTTGATTGATTAATATTCCTGAGATTAGGTATCATCGCGATTGAATTTTCAGAGGGAGATCGAAACCTGATACATTGTTCCTCGAGGTGTATGCTAGTTGTGAAGTACGTCGTTACTTTCCCCGATAAATGAAAATAAATTTTAAGACTAGAAATAGGATGAATGTGCCAAAGTCTTAATCATATACTATATCGTAGAGTAAAAATCACCTCAATGGTTCCGTTGAATAAACATCATCCTGAGCAAGGATGTGAACAACCGACGTGATTCGTTCAAGATAGTTTCAATCTAGGTCAAGTTGTAACATATTCTCCAACAATTGTCCTTTGAGCATCTTGGGGTAAACATTTGTCCAACTATCAACATCAGAGAAAATGTTGCTAACACCACTGAATCTTGCATTTGAATTTCTCAAAGAATTCTTGTACACGATTTTCTCATCAAAATGGATGAAAACCACGGTTGAGCCAATCTTTTAGTAAAACAAAAATGAAAAGCATTAAACTAAATGAAGAAAGATTTGCTGAAAATAAAATTAAAATAAAGCAAACGGTCACGAACTACAAACTAGGCTAATGGTAGTTGGTGATATTACTTGAAAAAACAAACACAATTTCAAATCTACGTTATTCAAATGAAAACAAAGAAAAACATTTAAGATATGAAGGAACAAAGAAGTAAAAACTACACTAGTCGTATTTCTAACCTACCCTACACTGGTTGAAAGAGAGCTAGATCTGAGAACTCATTGTGCTCTACACACTTCAATGTTTTTGTGATTAACATCTGTGCATCAAGGTCAGAAATTTATGATTGTGTAGGATCAACAAATGACAATTTAGTACTCACATTTAATTCCAAAATATAAAAGTAGTCATCGAAAACGGGGTTTTCGATATCAAATTGGGATTTAACATGTTACAAAAGTCTAGATTGCAAAGGGTTACGTGTCCATGGATAGACTGTCATTAGGAAGGAGTGATTGATCAATCAAGGTTGGGAACTCTTCTTGTTATGGTTTATCATTCAATGTTTCATCACTAGAAGAGAAATGTGAAGAGTGAAATGCATGATAAACAGGTTGGTGCTCACATGAATTATTATCATCAAACAAATTTATGTAAAGTGTATGGAGATCTTTAAATTATGGAGATGGCAAGATTTCTTCAATGTGGGATTCATCACAGAATAAAATAGATTCATGATTTTCTGAAGAGGAGATGATACGTGGTTCACGCTCCAAGGCTAAGGGGTCTAATATTTTTGTAATACAGTGATGGTTAGAGATCATGTACTCCTTATATTTTGTGACCAAATTTGATTCTTGTTAATGAGAGATGGTTTGATCATTCAGATGACACTCTTCAGAAATAGATACAAGATATGAAAACCAATTGAATATTTATTTTCCTGAGGGTTCGTCACTCTGATGAAATTTGCAATAAATCTGCATGACTCTTCGAAAGAAATCATCCACAGATTTGTTTCTGAGCCTATGGATTTATGTGAGTTCATTAAAGAGTTCATCATAGGCATAATCTTCATGAGCGTCGATAAAAATTTCCATAAAATTTTTCCAGCTATGAATTGATTTTGTTGGAAATTTCCTAAACCGGGATTTAATTCACCCTACGAATGTGAGGATAAATAGTCGACATATTTCATTGTCCTGAACAATATTAAGATTTCATTGAGTGATGTCAAACTGATTAAGATGCATGAATGAAAAAACATGTCCTTCACCATTGAACTTTGTATTTGACAAGATATTTTCTATCTTGACTGAGATGCCCTCGGTTGGTCTCAGACGAATCAAAGGGATATCCCATACAGAGGTATGGAGAGGAGTCATGTGATGGTTAAAATTTAAGTGAAATGACTCCAAATGGGCACGCTTGTCATCCAACCCTCCTTCTAGCACCGATTATGTTGACATGTCTAAATTCACCTGAAAACAATAAGGGGTTACCCTTGGAAAGAAGTACCAATTAGACCTCTCACCATTTGGAATAGGGAACCCATCTAGATTTTGTCCTGGAAGCCATTGCTCGTTTGGTTTTATAGGTTGCGACCGAATCCACCAATGAGGATGAGTGATGGATGGTTATGCAAATGTAAGATACAGATGAAGACTATGTAAATGCAGGAATCTAATCTACTTCTAATCTATCTTATCCTATCTAGGAATGAATTAACGCAAGTGAATGAGATGTGACATTAAACTAACTCTACCAATAGCTTTAGCCAGATAGATGAAATAAATAAATAAAGTTAGATAACACATGCACATGAATATATAACCAGAATAGTCTAATTCACTATATCACATACATTGACAACTCATATGCTCAGGACATGAGAAATAATGAATAATAACAAAACTACAAGAAAAAACATATTGCATCAGAATAGTCCATAAACAAACATGTTCTTACAACCCATGCGAACAAAAAACATTCTTCTTGAAATGGTTCACAACAAATAAAAAACAAATGCGAGTCCTTCTCTCTATCAAAAGTTGGCCCTGAGGGCTTCTCCGTATTAACAGTTTCAGCAATAGTACATGAAAACTCTAAGGAAATTTCTCTAATTTTAGTTGGCACCGTATTCCAAAAATAGTTCATAGGTGTACAATATTTGAAGAGACAAAAGCCCTTTCTTTGGGTTCAATTCTAGTATTTATTGGGGTTCAACATGACTCTTGACCTTTTTCCTACCCTTGTGACCCTTCATTTACCAATGTTTGTCCTTATCTTCTTTACGATTATGTGGGAATAAAGATAACAGTTGCATTTCAAATTTATCTTCTAACATTGGTGGACCATAATGGATTTTGGATATAGTGCCTATAATCGACCATAATGAATAGTTTGTACATTGGAACATCTTGGTCGTCCAAGTTTAACAAACTATCATCATGGGGTTCAAACCTCCTCTTCATCCATTTCAATCATATTCCTTTTTCTACTTCCCAATTCTGCAACAATTTATGGTGTCCTTAATTCCCTATTGTCCTTGGATGTATACCACACTGTGAGGATGTTGAGTGTGTCCTCCTCTTGGAATTAGTACCGGAGACCATTCAACATATTGCAGATAAGTGGTCTCATAGGGATACTTAAATAAACTATTAAAACAATTATTTGAACCTATAAATTTGAAATATAAGTAATCAAGACTCTGTATAAACTTCCCTGAGTTCGATTCATGGTTCCTTTTCTCGTAGTTGAGTTGTGGTGTTCTTTGGGGCTGTTAATAAGGTGTCGTACATTAATACAAAAAATTGTATACTATAGGTGATATATTTCTCAAAAAACTCTCTTCTACGCCTAGTTTTCTTTCCATCCTTCTATTTGATAATTTTCTCCATCTGAGATTTTTCTGTTGTGGAAAATTTCTCTTCCCACTGGATTTCTTTCTGATCATCTGATTCTCCTACTTCATCTCTCTTGTAAGGATACAAGTCTTCAACATTGAATATCGACGATATCCCAACATTGTCTGGCAACTCAATCTCATAAGCATTGGCTGGAAATTTTCTGAGAATCCTGCATGGTCCTATATTTTTCATCTTTAATTTGTTATATGTTCCCCTTGGAAACCTCTCTTTTCTCAAATGAGATAAAACTTCATCTCCAAATTTGAATTTAACTTCTCTTCTCCTTTGATCAATTCTACTCTTGTATTTCTAACTGTTGTCCTGTAGATGCTCTCTGACTATGTCATGGATTTTCTGCATTTGTGTTGCAAAATTCTTTGCTCCAACACTTCTGAACTTATCTTGATTCAAATATCTCAACTCTGTAATCCCTCTTGGTTATATACCATAAACAATTTCAAATGGAATTTTTACTATGCTCCTATTCATTGAATTGTTGAATGAAAATTCTTCTTGTGCCAGAATCTGATCCCATTGTCAACCTTGCTCAGTGACTAAACTTCTCAACAATTTTCCAAGACTCTTGTTTACTACTTAAGTTTTTCCATCTGTCTGAGGGTGATATGTTGAACTAAAATACA
>ML828958.1:58855-69043 GCA_009831015.1 Picea engelmannii
TATTTTGATCACTAAATGAGAGTGGAGATATAATAAATAAATATACCAATATATTGCAAGAGATCCAATAATATAACAGAGATATATCATATGTATATAACAAGAGGAACAGATATACAGTAATACACAATTTCTATTAATGAGTGAAATGTACAGAACTGTAAAATTACATAGTGACAAACTTGCTAGAATGGTGGCAGCTTATCTCCGAGAAGATATGTGATGGCTACAGTCATTCGCAAGAAGATGGATTTTTACAATGATGATCCAAAGGGATTTTTAACATAAAGAAAATCCAAAACCCTAACCCTGGAAAATGAAAAAAAAAACAGTTTTGTGGACCCTGTTTTGGGTAGTTTGGTCTATCAACTACCCGGGGGCATAACTTTGGCATACAATCCCCATTTGGGGTGCACGATATCTCGTTGGAAAGGTATCGAAGAGGATATTCATTCATAGTATCAGTAGATATTTATAATATTATTGAGGTGCCTGATCATGAAAAAGCGTCCTTTAGACCCTCAAAATGGTCCCAGAAGTTTGGGACCCCAAAAACTACTAAAAATAGTAAGTTGCCAAAAAAATGTTTTAATCCAGCTGAAATAGGTGGGTGGCCATTGATATCGTCCTGGATCAATCCTACCTCCTTAAGAAGAAATGGTATCCATTAATTTGAGTTCCCAGGGAGAGGGGAAAGCGTTTGCTAAATCTAAATCTTGGTGAGTTTCTTTCCTTGCTGGAGAAGTCGCATTACTTAGTTTGTTGAAGACTGCCACAAACCTATTGCTGGAGGGGTTGAATCTGTTCAACCGACTTTTTGTATCTTGGCTTGACTGGGTAGTGTGTAGGTACCATTGTAGGTGAAGAAACCATATCTTCTTTCTCTTATTCAATCTGCTTCTGTTGGAAAGAAAGGTCTTCGACCAAGGCTGCAGTGGTTGCAGTGTCCTTATGTTCACCTTTTGAACAGATTGTGAAGAGGCTGAATTTTGTAGTATGAGAGATTACCTTGCGGTATTTTTTTGGTGGGACAATAGTCATAACTACCTCTGGTATCCTCTAGATATGACCCCCAAGAGTAACATTGACACTACGAGGTCGAGACTCATAAATAGCATGGTGCTTCAACATATATGGTTCGCCCAAAAGAACATCACAGACATCCATCGAGGAAACATCACATAATACCTCATCCTTAAAGGGTTGGATGTTGTATGACAATCGACATTATTGGATAACACGGGGATATCATCCCTGGCGAAGACACCCGATGTTGTATGGTTATGGGTGTGTTGTTGTCAACAATCCCAAATATTTGATGACCTCTACTGATATGAGATTCTTCTGGCTTCTGCTATCAACAATAAAATGCAACGGTCTCCCATTCACCCACATTTGTGAATGAAAAAAGATTTCCCCCTCTTCAGGATTTCTTTAGTATCCCATCCTACCCTGTTTGAAACCTGATCCTAATAATGTCAGTGTCCACCACATAAGTAAATATCAAAACCTAATTAACTTCAACTATGATGGTCCTCTTCATGATTTTCTTGGATCCATAACTTGTGCTATAGAACCAATCATTTTTCTTTATTTCAATTATTAAAACTTTTGTGCTTTACTCTTTTTTATTGAAATTCATGCTACTCTTTTAAAACACTTGTTAGTTAAGTTGACCTTGTTGACCCTTGGAAATATGAAAAAAACTAGCAGTTGTCTTGCAATACATGATGAGAATATGTAAGAAGAGAGATGTGATGACTTTATTCTTCCACTAAAAATAAAAATTATTACAAACAATACATATGAAACATATATGAAAGGAATTCATGAAGTAATTATCATTTTAACGCACTAAGGAGTGGTAGCTAGCCTAGACTACCTAGTCATGTTTCAATAATAAACTTTTCATATGATATAGGACTGGAGTTATTCAAAATATATTTGGAAGTGGATATCTAGGGATATATAGTATAAATATTTTTTGAAAGTGCATTGTTTTGGCATGTGAAATATTCTAAGAAATAGCATGTGTGTTAGAGTTGTTTATAGTTTCTATGTAGTGTCCCCAAGGCCGAGCCCCGTTGCAAACCATGTTCTGAAATAAATTGTAATTATGTTTGATAGGCTGGTGAGCCAAGTTTTTATAAGCTGGTGGCTTATGTGTTTGTTAGGCCAGAGAGCCTAAGGGTTGGAGGCCAAGGGCCTGATTTTGTACTTGTATGTATGCAGAACATTTAATAAAATTGTAAACACCGCCAGGTGCAGACCAACCATGATGAATGAGTGAAAGGGGACTGAGCTTCCAAAGAGAAGGCAAGGGATTAGGGGCTGGAAGGTGGGAAAAGGGGCTAAGTGTTTAGCCTAGGGGGCTTAAGCCTGGGAATAATATTTTATTATTATTCCAAAAGAACATGTGCCATTTATATTTTTATCCTAAGTTCCTGACCAATGGAAGGTGATGCGTGTTGGTGGAACGCATGCAGTCTCCAGGGCGATAAGTGTCGACCCAAGTGCATGCAAATAAAACAGCCAGGGGGGGACCGTGAGGGGGTTCCTTCTCCCATTCGATCGGACTGCCTGAGCGTGTACGGGATTTGAGCAGTAAAACGAACTCGAGTTCTGCAGAGAACCTTCATGCATCTCTGTGATCTAAAAATCCTGTGTCTGGCTCTGAGAAAACCCGTGTATACCTTCGTATTGAACCAGAAGCCTGTGATTGATTTCAAAAGAGCCAAATTCACCTCTGTTCTAAACCGAAAAAGCCTGTGTTTGTTCTGAAAAGCCAGTACACCTCTATTCAAAGTCGTGGAGTCTGTGTCAACCCCTGCGGGAATTGTTGGTCACGTAATCCCGAACTCATAGTCGTGGGACTATGTTGTAATGGAAATGAAAACTGCTGAATCGAGCGGTGATAGGGGTTTCTCCTTCATTGGACCCGATCTACTGAAAGAGAGAGCCTGTGCGTGGAGTCCTTGTCCCGAAGCCATGACTGTGAGACCATCCTTTGATTGTTGAACCAATTTGGGAAAGCCTGTGTCTATTTTCCCCGTGGGTTGTTATGGCCACGCAGTATTGGAATGTGTGTGGCTTGTTGGCCTTTGAGAAATTATCTCCAGGTGAGAGAGTGCGCAGAGGAAGGAGAGAACTCCTGGAAGGAACCTTGTAGCTACCACAAAGCCCAGAGACTTCCGTTCCAGCCTGTTGTTGTAACCCAAGGCAAGGGAGGTTAGTAGCCAAAGGACTGTCCAGGTGACAGAGAAGGTGTATACTCCTGGGGTGGAACAGGCATGTGGGGAATGAGGGTCGATGGGCAGTGAGCGTGAGAGTTTCCTGGGAGAGAATCTCATCCTTGTGGCTGTGTGTTGTTTCCCTGTAACCTCAGCCTAGCCTAGTATTCCTTGTCTTGGGGTGGAGCTTAGTCCCAGCTCGGGGGTGACCCACTGCTGAGCTTGATGAGCAGTGCGGTCTAAGGTTGGGCGGTTCGTGGAAGGCCTGCACTTCGTTGGTGGAATCTACCACTGTTAAAAGATAAGTATCTGATTATGCTTTAATCATGTTTTGCATGACTGTGTTGCTTATGTTATCATGAATTCCGCTGTGTGTATTAATTAATGTTAAATTCTATTGATTGTTAATTATAGCAGTAAATAATATGTTTACTCTGAGTATGAATGTGTTTCGTTTTCTTAAATGCATGTTGTTTTATAAACCAAAGTGGGTGTTATATTTCCCTGAAGTTTGTTAACCAAAATAGTTTGCTTAAATGCATGTGGATTATATAATACCTGTATGAGTTATGTACAAAGTGGTGTTATAGATTTCTTTTAAGAGCGTTTAAGCCTTGGTAGCCAGAAAAGGTGCACTACAGTTTGGTATCAGAGCTAAGGTTTCGACATTGAGCCTAGATGGGCCAGTGGAGCGGTCTTTGGAACGAGAGTGCGAGGGAAATTAGGTCTGGAAGGCCAATTTCGGACCTTGGTTTGCTCCGAAGTGTCAAGGAGATACTTGACGAGTTTTTAAGCTCAGGAGGTTTAGTGGTGTGTGAAACCGCAGTTGGTGTGGTCTATGGCCACGGGGAGATAGGTCTCCACACCAATAGTGTTAGAAACTTAGGATCTTCTCGGGAGGGAAGGTGAACCCTCGTGACTATTAGATCTGGAGAGTGTGCGTAGGGTTTAAATCCCTTTTGAATTGCACAAGAGTGTGGGGATTATGATACGCGAACTCCCGAAAACCCTGAAATGCTGAAAAGATCTGCATCGTTGATCTGAGGAGGGGATCTGACTGTTGGAATCCTTTCTTGGAATGGATGTGGGTGCATGAGTGTATACCACGTGCCATCGAGTCAAGAAGACGGGTGATAGTGGTGGGACATGAAGACATCATCGAAGGTGACGTGGACCCTCCTAAACGTACCACGTGCCATGGTGGTGAAGGGCGACAACTGTGTTGTGGGCCCATAGAATAAAGTAATTCACGATTTCAGAATTCGCCAAGGAGGAGCATGAAGGCTCAACACTCCAACTCATGAATTCGCGAGTTGGCGAAGAAGTGCTAGCACTTAGCCCTAGCTTACGCTCATGCGTAGCAGGCACTAGCGAGGAGGGAGCCATACCCGTATCGCATCTCGGGTATCAGCATTTGGAGGAAATGAGTCGAGGGTCTTCGACTCACGAACTCACAAGATTGTGAGTTGTGGAAGGGTGACTTTGGTTACAAGGGTTTAACTGTTGGATCTTCGTGGACCGAGATTCTGAAGTCCCTAAGTCCCGAAAAGTACAGAGCTGAGCAGAGCTCGGAAAAGTCATGAAATTGAAACATTTTCTTAACATTGATTGTTATGAAAGATGAGGAATTGTCAAGAAACGAAGGCCTGACAAATTCTAATCGTCTACGCATTTGTATTGCAGAAGGTTGACGAGTGCCAGAACTGATTTAAATTTCCACAAAGTGCAAAGAAATGGAAGAGACACATAATTCTTCTAGTTCAGAGAATGAAGCTCAGAAGAGATAGCGTGGAACTTTTGGTATGAAGAGTGTGCATATCCAGCGCAAGGAGTGCTTATAGAGGGAGCTTGTTTTAAGTTCGAAAGACTCCAGGAGACGAGCGTAGAGGGTGCTAGGAGGACACCAGAAAGTCTTTTGGAAAACAATGAAGGGTCGAGTCCCTTTGAGACTGATTAAGTTAAAAGCTCAGGGGGAAACAGTGCAAGTTCACACGTAGAGTGCAAGTGTGTGGCAAGGTGAAGTTAAAATTTCACTAACCGAAGCTCGGAAGGGAAAACAACATCAAAGCCTTCAAATTATTCGAAATCCTTCAAGTTAGGGAGGAAGTCAATTCCAGAAGAATTGATGCCAAGATATTTGGAAAGAAGTCATTGAGAATTTGAACGAATAGTCAGAATTCTCTGTAGAGAACTCGTGAAATCGTGTGGGCCGTAAGATAGCCAGAAGTTGAAAGGTGGTTAGTGGATGGAGAAACTCTCCACCTTAGGATCCAGAATAAATGTGGGTCATTGATCGTGGTTGGTTTGAACCGTTGGATCATTTCGTGAATTTAGGGATCGTGAACTTGGAGCACAGGCCAAATTCTTAGTCACTCCAAGTCCCGAATCACGAAAATAAATTAACAAGGATAGAATCAGACGGTGGAGTGCTTCCAGGAAGAAGTGCCAAAAACCTGTGAGTCATCGGATCCAGCCAAATGTGAGGAAGATAACTCTAAGAGTCATTCAGTACTCGAAGTCTCACGGGAGGTATTGAACCGTCGATCTCAGGGAAGATCGAACCGTTGATTCCTTTCATCGGGAATTCAGAGAATCGAAAGTTGGGAGAACAGAGGAAGTTGTTCTCAAAAATCTTGAAACGCAAACTTACGATTCGCGAGGAAAGATCTAGACCATTGAATCATGGTGAGTGTCACTCGTTGATCTCACGCACTTGAATTTCATGAAGACAGAAGTTGAGAGAGGGAAGAGAATTGCTTTCTAATTTCGTGAACCGTGAAGTCTCGATTCACGACAAAAAAGATCCACACCGTTGGATTACAAGGAGCTTTGAGTCGTTGGATCTGACTCACGTAGATTTTGGAAAACTAGAGACCGGAAGAAAAGAAGGGGAAACTGTTTTTCGAAACCCTGAAACGTGAATTGTCGATTCGCAAGGAATTGACCGGGATCGTCGAACCCGAAAAGCTGTGGACCTTTGATCTGAGGCAACAGGGTTCGGGAGTTCGGACCTCGGGAGAAAGGAGGAGAGCTAGTCCTCTAAGTTTGCAAAGGGTAAAGTCTCGTAGTGCTCGGAAGTTGGTGCCCCAGATCATAGCTAGAGGTCACACCGGTGGAAGTTAAAGGAAGAGCTAGCACACGCTAGACTCTTGTTTCGGATTTCAGGGATAGAGAGAGTCGAGGGTGACTCATATCAAAACACCCGATACAAGAAATCCTGAAACGCCTTTTGGATAGGCACGTGGTCATAGCCAGTGGCCATGTAGGAGAAACTTGTAGGAATCTAGGAAGAATTGAATGCTTCTGGGATCCGCAAGAAAAAGGGTTATAGGGAGAAATAAGTTGCTGCAATTTGTGGCAGCAAGTATGTTATGGCTTGTTTGGCCAGCCTAAGGAAAGAATGCTTGCATGTTGCAGGTGTTGTTGGTAATTTTGCTGCCTCATAAAGGAAGCAACAGAGAGCTGAAGAGCTGGTTATAAGTCTGATAAAAGAAGCATGAAAGCTTCTACTGCTATCAGATATTTAGGTAGTATAATTTTTAATGGCAGTCATGTAGGTATGAGTTTTATCACTCTTTTTGCATAATTGTTGAAAGGAAATTATGGTAAGAATTTCCTCAGCCAGAGCTATGTTATTAAATCACATGATTATATTATTTGAATGCATACCACCGGATGTGGTAAAGGCTGTAGGTCTATATTAATTCAAATCTTTTTTTTTTCTTCTGAATGCACACATTGACATAGTCGAATGTCATGTTAATTTGGTTATGGGGGTAATAACCAAAGAATTAAAAGATAAGAACTTGCTACTGTTAGGACCATACAATGTACCTTTTTTCCCACACTTTTTGCCACCATTACACTCTTGTTTCACTCACATTTAAATTCATATTATCACTTTACCCTATCTTTCCAAAGGTATACAACGTCTCTTGTCTTTACTATATGTTTAATCTGTTTTGCATATAATTTTACATTACTCTCGTACTTAACCATTGATCAGAAATGTATAAGTGCCGAAACAGTTCAAACTGCAGATTAGCATTGAGGCCTGTTGCTGAAACAGTTAAAGCATGCAAACCCTGTCGCTGAAACAACAACTCATACAGAAGAAGCTGTTACACAGTCCGTGGTCAACAATGTTGAAACACAGAAGAAGTTGTTACACAGTCCGTGGTCAACGATGCTGAAACACAGAAGAAACTGTTACACAGTCTGTGGTCAACGATGCTGAAACACAGAAGTTGTTACACAGTCCGTGGTCAACGATGCTGAAACAACAACTCACACAGATTGACTACAATAGCCGCACCTTGAGCTAGCATAAATCATTGCTGCTGCCTGAGAGATGTTGAAACAGTCAGAACACAAATCCCGTGGCTGAAACAGCCCACGATTTGCGATGTTGAAACAACATACAACAGTAGTAACAAGAGACAAATAAAGAGGTTGTTACTCCAGCCGCAACAACAACACCTCACTCAGCACTTGTAATAACATTCTGTTGCGGGAGACTAGGATATCCTATTCCAGTTTAGAAAGTCGATCTGACTAAGAATAGGACTCATATGTACACCTGTAATTAGTTGATTAAAATGTATCGAAGGGATCCTCCTCTTTAAATAAGAGGAAATCACCATTCGAGAGGATCTTTGGTTTTTATACTAAGAAAGGATTTATAGAGAGGAACGTGTTTTACTTCATATTGTAATGTAACATAGTTGACAGATGAATAAAAGATTGTTCTGAGCATTTCTCTCTAGTTCCTTTCATTTCAGGGGAATCTTGTGAGAAGGGAGGGCCCACCTTTTTCACAAGATTCACTTGTTAGCTTTGTAGTGTGTTAGTGTGATTTCTGTTTATACCTTGATTAAATTCTGTTTTGTTGAAACACTACTTTATTTAACTCTTTTGCTGAAACACTACTTTACTGAACTCTGTCTTGCTAAAACTCTGCTTTACTGAATGTTACATTGTTTTCCATGTGATTCATGCTTGGGTAACTGTTAATCATCTTAGTTAGCAATCCTATTTGATGAATTTATGAAAGCTTGGTAATCAGGGACAAGTGCTGAAGATTCCTGCTTGGGAATTAGGGTCCTGTTCTCTGTTAGAGATAGTTAGCCTTCAGTGCATTAATGAGTTCATGAAAGTGTGCTAATCAGAAATAGGTGCTGAAGTTTCCTGCTTAGGAAATAGGGTCCTATTCTCTGTTAGAGATAGTTAGTCTTCAATGTGTGTCAATCATTTCAGTCAGCAATGAGTTCATAAAAGTGTGGTGATCGAAAATAGGTGCTGAAGATTCTTGCTTTGGGAATAGGGTCATGTTCTCTAGTTATAGAATAGTTGGTCTTTCCTTTTGCAGTGTCTTGAAGGATTTCTTTTCCAGTCTTTTATTTCTTTAATGTAATCCAGGATTCTTTGGACAATTATTTCTTTAAACATTGAACTCTACAATAGGTAGATTGCTTTCCTGTAATTCAAGTAAGAACTTCAGTGTGTTCAAGGCAAAGTGTGATTAATATGTCTTTACTACAACTCTAGGTTTCTTTTGAGATTGAGCATATATAGTGCGTGGTTACCTTTGAAATAAACAGACTTCCCTGGGTTGACAATTTATGTAGCACTTGATTTTTTAGTTAATTAAGCAATTATAGTGACCAACATTTTGGCGCCGTTGCCGGGGAAGGTAATTATAGATTTCAAAAGCATTTATGATTTTTCAGATACAAAGATTGCATGAGAGGACGCAGAGACCCCAAAGACACTGACCCTACAGATGGCAGGGGAAGAGGAAGAGGAGGAAGAAAGACTTATATTGATGAGATTATATCAAAGTCTGAATCTGCTGCTCAACGACCAAACTCTCGGAAACCAAAATCCCAACCTTCATTTCAAGCAAACTTTGAGACGGGGAAAGAAGTTTGGAGTCCTGAGACAGTCTAGAAACCAGCAGGAAGCATTGAGGATGGAGCAAGTGCAGCAGGGGAGCAAACATAAGAAAACATGGATGAGTACAATGAAGAATTGCATCATGAAGAACAAGCAGGTCCTGAAGGAGAGGTAAATGATGAAAACTCTTTCTCCACATTAGGATTTCCTATTGGTGATCTTCCTAGAGGGGTAGCCCCCATGAAGAACATTCCACTCTCAGCACTACCTAACTTTCATGGTTTGTTTTCAGAGGATCCTGATGAATTCCTTTTTGATTTTGATATATTATGCAGAAGTTATGATTACATTTCCAATGCTAAAAAATTAAAACTATTTCTAGCAACATTGAAAGGAAATGCACTTAGATGGTTCATGAGTATTGGAGGCCATGTAATCACAACATGGGACCAAATGAAACAAAAATTTCTGAATAAGTACCAGGACTATTGCCGAACAAGAGAAAAAAGGGAGGAACTATTCAAGATGATGTAGAAAGAGGATGAAAATCTGGAGGACTTTGTAGAAAGGCTATAGTATAATATACAAAGATCCAATCACCCCAATGTAAGTAAAGATATTCTCAAAACTATATTATTAAAAGGAGTAAGGGATGACTGTCTAGATATGCTGAATATGCTTGGAAAAGGGGACATATCTAAGGAGTCATACGATGAAATTGTTAACTTATACAAAAGATGTTCAAGAGGAGCTTCAAGAAATAGATCAAACAACAGGGACACCACATTTTCAAGAGTCCAAAAATCAGCTAGTGGGGGAGCAACAAGAGCCAAGATAGGTAATTTACTTGAAGGTTTCAAAACTGAAATGTTAATCTCTTTTGCCTCACAAATTGACACCCTGTAGATTCAAAAGAAGCAAGCAGAAGCAGAAGCAGCCCTGTCCATCTTTTGTTCTAAATGCAGAGACAAGCACCCACGAAGGGAATGTCCATTGGACAAAAAGCCAATCTGCACCATCTGTGATAAAGATCATGAGACTCAACAATGTCCTTCTCTACCAG
>ML828959.1:0-12725 GCA_009831015.1 Picea engelmannii
TAAAGGAATAAGCCAATGGCACAAGAGAGAGTCAAGTTGCATAAATAACAAGTATTGTGTTGGAAATCGAAGGACACAATCACTTTAACATAGATGATCATTCTGAGTAATGTCGGCCAGGATTACCTTTCAATAATTAAAGAACAAAAAAAAGTGTATTACACAGTTGACCAGATATAAATTCAAATACAGACTCAATACTTATACAAGAACTGGCGTTATGCCATTAATGGAAAAACTACCACAAAGGTTTACTCCAACAGACATTAACAGACAAAGAACTAATTATAACAGAGCTAGTTGAATCATGATCTCCTTGGATGATGGTAGAACCTGTAGAGTTAGCATGAGATGTGAGAGGCTTGGAACCCGAATACATTTTGCGTAGGAGGCAGTGGCGGGTATCTGAGACTTGCAAAGACAGAGACCCTGCAAGAAAACAAATCCTGTAATCATTAATCCTTATTCGAGGAATAGGTAACAAAATAAAAGTAGTTGCAATAAGACGATAAAATTTAAACCAGTGATTTCCTTTCCAGAAAGACACTTATCTTATGATGCGTGGGTTTGAATCCTTTCCCCTTCACCCGCTGTCTGATTTGATGTTCTGGCTTAGGGAGGAGGTCGCGGTACAATATCTGATGGGTCCTCGCAACAACAAGGCCCATCATTAGTGACAATAACAAGTTTTATAAGTTCCCTCTCACAAATAATTAATCAATAGCGAAACCCTTAACTTGTAAACTGTACAAAATTGCCACAAGAGAGAGATGAAGAAATAACACAGACTTTTGATACATAATATAGACATGATTAAAGAGTTAATCTTAAATCAGTCTTGAACCAAAATGAATAAATATAATCAACAGTAAGAGAAGAGTTACCGTGCTATGGTATTCAAATGAAGGAAATGAATCATTGGCCATCAAGGTGGCAAGGTTTCGTTACACACATGAAATAATTATATGTCGTAGGACTCCTGATAAAATATTAAAGGTATCACGAAGACAGAACATAGCAATGGTAAGAGAAAACCAAATGAGGGTCTGATAAACCTACAGAATTACAACTCCATCATCATAGGGGATATAGATAAAAGAAATGTATCATACTACCCTAACAAATAGAAAGAGTCTCCATATATCCGTGAGGTTCTTTAAGGAAGAACAAAAAATAGGAATAACGAAGATCAGACAAAGTATGTACACACCATAGGAATTTTCACAGGGAGACCTTTCGTAAGACCTTTAACCTCCCTTTGTTTACAAGAGATATTATTAATTATTTAAAGGGTGGCATATTCTATCAAGAAACCCTAACTTTGAAAGACTCTGGTAACTACTATAGATGGCTCCCAAATGACTAACCAAAGGAGAAATTTCCCGCCAGGAAGAACACATCAGGAATGAAAAGGACACAATAGTAACTTACAGAACAACAAAACACTTAATGTTATTTCCGAAGATTACATCTCCTTATTTTTAAGGAAGAAATTACCAGGGTTTCGGACTGCGCCTTTAGTTACACCATGGACCAGCCTTCATCACTTATAGAATTTGCCTCTAAAATTGTGGTATGCAGACCCTCTTCGTAAAAATTCAAAAATTCCAAAACTTTGAACCTACTCCAACCCTAAGTGACACCTTGATGTCTCGTAGTAAATGCAGGGAGTGTCGAGGATGTTTAGCCATGTGACAATGGTAGTTTGAGTGTGACACTTTGGGTATGGATCCCATTAAATATAAAGGACTTCCCAGGATGACCATTAATGAAGTTACAGAGCTTTAACTAATATGATCGTAAACCATCTCTTCCACTTAAATAATGTCATGATTTGACACCATCATGACTCGTGGTTAAAAACTTTCTCCCCTCTATGTTAGTCAGAGACAACAGTTAGATCCTAGTTGTCAACAGTTAGATCCTAGACAATAGTTAGATCATAGTTGTCAACAGTTAGATCCTAATAGCTAGATCCTAATTGTCAACAATTAGGATCTAATAGTTAGTCCCCATGAACCATTGAAGTGTTGGGAATGTAGAGAACCTCATCTAAGGAGAAACCATTCATGTATAAATATAGGAAACAAAAGTATCATTCATAATTTGCAGGAAGCCTCAAAAGTGGGTGATGTGGGAAGAAGCCTGCACCGAATAAATGCAATCGTAGATGGTCAACAAACTGACCACTAGTCCTCTGTGGTGGAAATCAAAGGTAAAATGAATAACACCAGAATTTTTGTTTTAATTGATCCCGGAGCTACATTAATTTATATCACTCCTAATGTAGTAGAGTCAAATAAAATCAAGAAGATGAAACACGTAAAATCATGTCTGGTACATTTAGCAACAGGAACAAAAAGGAAAGTGGTTGATTTTATTCCTGATTTTGAATTTAGTTTAGATGCTAAAAACATAAAAACAAATATAAATATTTTGCCACCAGGATGTTATGATGTGATTATCAGAATGGATTGGTTGGAAAATAACAAAGAAGTTATGGATTTTTATACAAAGACACTTAATTATAAAGATGATTATGACACTACTAGAACAATCCAAGGTATACCAAAACCAATATTAGTTAGAAAAGTCACAACAATGCAATTCAAGAAATGCATGAGAAAGGGGTGTCAAGTTTACACCATCCAAATAACGAATCTGTTAGGAAAAGAAGATAAGCCCAACTTAGAAGACTTTGTTGTCCTATGTGAATTCAGAGACGTGTTTTTTTACTGGAATAACCTCCTAGAAGAGAAATAGACTTCTCCATAGACCTGCAACCTGGATCAACCCCTATCTCGAAAGCACCTTACTGAATGTGTTTACCGGAATTGACCGAATTAAAAATACAACTGCAGGAATTGTTGGACAGAGAGTATATCAGACCAAGTGTTTCAACATGGGGAGCACCAGTCCTCTTTGTGGAAAATAAATAAGGTAATATAAGACTATATATCAATTATAGATAATTGAACAAAATTACTATTAAGAACAAATACCCCTTACCTAGGATAAATGATCTATTTGATCAAGTAGGTGGGGCCAAGATCTTTTCAAAGTAGGATTTATGATCCGGTTATCAATAAGCTAGAATAAAATATGAGGACATAAACAAAACAACTTTTCGAACAAAATATGGACACTACAAATTCGTAGTCATACCTTTCGGACTCACTAACACACAAACCACATTTATGTGTCTAGTGAATAGTATATTTAGTCAATACTTAGACAAGCTCGTATTGGTATTTATCGACAATATTCTGGTTTACTCGAAAACATAAGAAGAACACGAAGAACACTTAAGAATAGTTCTACAAACTTTGCAGAAGCACAAACTATATGCTAAATTCAATAAGTGTGATTTTTATCAAAAGAAGATACAATACCTAGGACATGTAATTTCGGCAGACGGCATTGCAGTCGACCCTGAGAAAATAAGATTCATCACGGAATGGCTGATACCTAAGGATGTAGTGGATATCCAGTCATTCATGGGAATCACTGGATATTATCGCAGATTTATAGAATGGTTTTCCAAAATAGATTACCCTATCACATCATTACAAAAGAAAGGGACCAAGTTCAACTGGTCACAAAAGTGTCAATATAGTTTTAGTAATTTGAAGGAGTTATTGAAAACTACACCCATCTTGAAGGTAGAATACCCAGATAAATACTTTACTGTCTATGTTGATGCAAGTAGAGAAGGACTAGGTGGTGTCCTAGATCAAGAAGGACACACAATTTATTATGAGTCCCGGAAATTAAAAGAACATGAGAGAAACTACATCACTGATGACTTACAATTGGCAATAGTAAAAAATTCCTTAAAAATGTGGTGACACTACATAATTGTGGTTTTTATTATTGACATATTATAGTGGGGTGAAATATCCATTTAGCCAGCCAGATCTTAATGAAAGGCAATCCGGGTGGCTAGCCTTCTTGAGTGAATTCGACTTTGGGGTAAGACATATCAAGGGTAAGGAAAATAAGGTAGCAGACGTGCTAAGCATAAGAGTCCATGGGTTACATCAGTAGGGAAGAAAGTGATCTGGAACAAAGAATAAGGACAACGAGTGTTAATGATGAAAATTACACCAATACAGTGGCAAAATTACAAAACACTACAACAAAATCATATAAACTAGATCTAAGTATCGATAAAAATGGGCTACTACGATTTAAAAATAGACAGTACATACCTGATTCAACAGAATTAAAGATAACATTTTTTTATGAAGTGCATAAGAAATCATATTCTAGTCATCCAGGATACCCGAAAACGATAACAACACTTAGGAAATTATTTATATGAAGGGCGAAACAGTAGAATACTTGTTTAGGTGTCAAGATTGTCAGTAGGTAAAGGCCTAACACTAACATCCAGCTGGCCTATTACAACCATTACTAGTTCTAGAATGGAAATGGGAGACCATATCTGTAATGTACCTCAAATTCACCCAAAATAAATAAATCTATGACATAATTCAATTTTGTTTAAGCTTAGAATTTAAGAGAAGGTAAGATTCATTTCTATTCATAATGAAATTATTACACCAGTCTAGTTTACTTTGAACATAAAATATTATGTGGATAAATTATGTCCATAGTTCTATCACTTCCCTTAACTCTCAAACTAATCCAACATACTTATATGTGAATAGGCAATATCTAAACTTAGGTTGAAGGAACCTTTGAGGTTCAGAGAGTTAAAGCTCAAGGTTGTGCACAACTTCCATTAGCTCAAAAGTATTTGGGCGCATAGATTTTAACCTCTGAGTGGTCGCGCAGGAGAGTAGTTGAAATGAATGGTGGAGACACTTTGGGGAGAAGTATCAAAGTTGCACGAGTCATTGGATCTTGCATAGAAGCGAGGAGATTAAGGCCGAGTGTCTTCCAAGACTCTAAGGCATTGAATTTCGCTATTTTGGAGTTTGGGGTTTGGAGAAGTAGGTGATTATGGAGTCACTGCATCATGAACTCCCTGTTTGTGAAATCGCACCATCCATCGGATCTAGAGCACAGTGGTTTGGGAGCCAATGGATCAAGATATGTGCACGGGGTTCAATCCCTAGGAGGGGCATAGGAAAAAGGATCTAGATCATTATATCTAGCACCAAGGTTCGATGGTCATCGGATCCGGAAGGACGTGCGACACGTTCAATCACTCGGAAGCCGCACAAAAGGGTAGAATGGATGGCATAAACTTTGAGGGAGAAGTGTCGATTTTCCATGAGCCGTCGGATCTAGAAAAGGTGCACGAGGTTTAAACCTCATAATAGTAGAAGGAAGAGGACTCGTCAAGTCCTGAAAGCATTGGGACCGTCCATTTTGGAGGACATGTGTCAAATGTCTAATCCCACTTGGGATTTGGACACTGGGAGTTCGAGGAGAAGGAGTCGTGAGACAAGAAGTCCCGGCTCATGAAATTGCAAAACGATCAACACCATTCATCAAGGAGGACACGTGGAAAGTGGTCAAGGTTCAGGGAAAATAATTAAAGGTTGTGGGTCATCGATCCAGTGGGATCATGGTCATCAATTCAAGAGTACTCTAGACCGTTGATCTTTCAAGGGGGAGATTTCAGCATTTCGGGGTCCAAGATTTCGAAGGACCTAGAATCATTGCAGCCAAAATCATGAAACCGCAAATAGAAAAACCCCGAAAGCATTCAGAGGAATAACACCAGGTCATAGAGTGGTGGTCATGTGGATGGTGGATAAGGGGTGATCTAGAACCATTAATCCCTTTTCGGCATTTCGATGACCAGGAGTTGGAAGGAAAAGAAGTTTGGGAGAGCTCGCAAGCAGGAGTCCAAAAACCTCGAAATGCGAAAGGTGTGCGTTGGTTCAAAACAGAGAAGAGCGTCGAAAAGGGGGAACTTATTTTGATTTTTCATACTACTTATCTTTTGAATTCCAAAAACTTTACTAAGGTTTAGTTAGGATGTTGTTATCTACTGTATTTTCGTATTTGTTGTCTGTACAGTCTAAACTTTTATGCATTGCATAGAATTTATATATTTCCAAAGGCCAACATCTTTTGAATCACATCTCAACAAAAAAAAGGGGGCTCCAGAATATTAAATTGTTGTATAGGTATCAAGTAATATACAAATGTATGCATATAATCCTATTAAATGCATATCCGGGTCATGCATCGATACTTTAGTAATGTTATTACTTTGTATAGCTTACTACATAAATACACGAATACTCAGTCATTGTTGTTCCTGTATATGCATCAACATTTCTTATATCATTATCATCCTCTAAGGGAACCTATACAAAGCAATAAAAAAAAGAAGGGAGTTTGAGATTGTCAAAGTAATCAGTTCTGCACATTTAATTATGCTTTTAATTGCAAGGTTGGATCTTCATGACTATTAGAACAGTAGGCATTTTGACTGTCTTCTATGTGCACGTATAAAGGTTACATATGTACTTATTTCCACCTATAAGTATGTACAGTCCCATAGGTTTCTCTCTCTATATATATAATGATTCACTGTCATAGGTGTATCTTCATCTTGATTCTGGTTTAATAATTGGAAAACTCACCTACGTGCTACGATCTTGCATCTTTACCTACAAAAATATAAACATGCAAGTATATCTACCTAACTTGGGTCTCATTCTTACACACCAGTAGCTTACACATCAAAGCATAGTTAACCCGAAGGATCCCATTTTATTCTCTATGGTTTATGTCATTAAACAATAGTCTAATTACGAAATTTTGAATACTTAAAGGTGTATGACCTCATGGCAAGCAGAACTCTTAAAAATAATCGCGCTAAAATCTGCTTAATTAGTTTAATACTTTCATATAAAATAATTTATGTACTTGTCATGCCCTATACATAGTGATTCATAATATGATATGTTATTTCTATTCTACCTCTATCCTGGATGAAGATCCTCCATCATTTCTATTAGTCCATTCATTACAACGTTAGAGTTGTTCCTATAAAAAATAATTCCTACTATGTTCCTACAGTTTTTCCTATTACAACAATGGATTATGACATGACAAAATTCTCCCATGGAAGTACTTCACTACAGAATGAACATTTACATATCACAAGTATAAATTATTATTTAAAACAAAGAAGGAGTAGATCAACATATCTGAACCAGTTTGCAGGAAGGCAAAGGGAATAGTCATGTTCCTCCCAACCGTAGAATAGGAAACCAAAATTTATTACCCGATTCACCCCCTAACCTGACCATGAATCCATGAGGATGAATTTGGAAGACGCCTCCTCAACAATGTCCACAATTCCAATAGTTTTTCCCTTGCCTCAAACTCAAGAAGTGTTCATAACAAGAAGTAAATCAAAAGTCTCATTTTCTAGCATACTTGGCAGCCTCCTGCCTCCTCTCATATGTTATTTATCATTTGCCCAGGTCTTTTCCCTCCCTTGGGAATTTTCACATCTTTCTAAATACCTAATTTTCAAGGGCTGCCAATGGCCAAATCATTGATTTTCCACTTGTAATAATCATACTAGTGGTAGTTCCAACATGTTCCCTAGTCATAGAGTCATGGTCAGCTAAATTTAACAGGGTTGTTCCATTTGTCCTCCTATAATCAATATAAAATATTCTGTTTCCATACAAGTGTCATAGTCAAATAGTTAGATGGGTCAAGTTAGGTCTATGCCCATCAGTCAAAATAATTAATTACAATTACCAAATTCAAAATTTAGAATTGCCATAAATGGAAAAAATTTACTAAAAACAAAATAAATTTCAAACAATTTTAAATTTCAAAAATATTTTATTTTTGGGGATGTCACATCCTTTCCCCCTTCAGTTAAACACTATCCTCAATGTTCCTTCCTTTCCTGGATCGGGATTGGATGATATTTCCACAAATCTCCCTCCAACTCCCAAGTGACCTCCTCAGGACTAAAGTGCTTCCATTGCACCTTTACCTAAGCGATGACTCTGTTTCGAAGTGTTGTTTCTCTTTGGTCCAAAATGAATAGGGGTTACACCTGGAACTCACCTTCTGGTTCCACCTGCACCAAGTTCCAATCAATCCTATGAGTAGGGTCAGGAATATACTTTTTCAATAATGAAACATGAAATTCATTTTTAATTCTTAGATTAGTTGGAAGTGCAAGTTGATATGCTATGAGTCCAGTTCGAGCTAGTATCTTGAATGGCCCACAAAACCTGGGTGCCAGCTTGGCACAATTCCCTAACTTCAATGAGCTCTTTCAGGGTTTGAACTTAAAATAAACATGGTCTCCTACTTGAAATTCCAAGTGTCTTCTTTTCTGATCTGCATAGCTCTTTTGTCTGTCCTGTGCTTCTTTCAAGTTTTGTTGTACCTTTCTTACCATGTTCTTCATTTCTTGGAGCATCTCTAGTCCAATCATGAGTCTGTCATCATGTTTATCTCAGCAAATTGGAGTTGCACACTTTCTTCCATATAGTATTTTGAAAGGGCTCAACTTAGTGGAAGTTTGGTACCCGTTGTTATATGCAAATTCTACGAAGTGCATGTAGTCTTCCCACTTGCTTGGTTTTGTTCTTATGTACATGCGAACCATATCCTCTATGATTTGATTTGTCCTTTCGGTCTATCCATTCATTTGTAGATGATAGCTTGTACTGAAATTCAAGTTAGTGTTTATCTCTGAAATCAATTCCTTCGAAAAAGTAGATGTAAATTTTACATCTCTATCTGAAATCACCATTTTAGGAATACCACACAGTCTAAAAATTTCTTCCATGAATATTTCAGCAATGTTTATAGCTTTAAAAGTAGACTTTATAGGAATAAAGTGTGCAGACTTACTGAGTTTATCGATTACAACCATGATAGAATCATTTTTTTTATGATTTTTAGGTAAACTTGTTATAAATTCCAGTGTTATCGTCTCCCATTTCCATTCTGGTACTGGTAATGGTTGTAATAGGTCGGTTGCATGCTGGTGCTCGACCTTAACCTGCTGACAATGTTGGCACCTAGCCAAGTATTCTTCTATTTTGCATTTCATACTAGGCCAGAAAAATAGTTTTCTAAGTGTTGTTATTGTTTTCTGGTAACCTGGGTGGCCAGAATATGATTTCTTATGCTCTTCATCCAAAATTGTTAATTTCAATTCTGCTGAATCTGGTATGTAAAGTCTGTTTTTAAGTCATAATAGTCCTTTCTTGTCGATGCTTAGATCTAGTTTGTCAGAGTTGGCAGTACTGTTTTGTAATTCTGTCATTATCTTAGTGTAATTTTCATCGTTAATACCTCTCGCCCTTATTATTTGTTCCAGATTACTTTCTTCGCTGCTGATGTTTATCTTAAATAACCCATGGACTCTTCTGCTTAAAGCGTCTGCTACTTTATTTTCCTTACACTTGATATGTCTGACCTCGATGTTGAATTCACTCAAGAAGGCTAGCCACCTTGCTTGTCTTGCATTAAGATCTGGTTGGTTAAACAGATATTTCAACCCACTATTATCCGTCAGAAGTAGGAATCTTTTGCCCATTATATAGTGTCACCACATTTTTAAGGCATGTATTACTACTGCCAATTCTAAGTCATTAGTGACATAATTTCGCTTGTGTTAATTTAATTTTTGGGACTCGTAACAAATCACGTGCCCTTCCTGATTTAGGACACCACCTAGTCCCTCTTTACTCGCATCAAAAAAAACTATGAAGTCTTTATCTGGGTCTGCTACCTTCAAAATGGGTGTCGATGTCAATAATTCTTTCATCTTGTTAAAGTTGTCTTGACACTTTTGCGACCAATTAAACTTGGTTTCTTTCTTTTGTAGTGATGTGATAATGTAGGCTATCTTGGAAAACCCTTCTATAAATCTACGATAATATCTGGTGATTCCCATGAATGACCAGATATATGCCACATCCTTAGGTACTGGCCATTCCATAATGGCTTTTATCTTTTCCGGGTCTACGACAATACCTTCTAAGGAAATGACATGTCCTAAATATTGTATTTATTTTTGATAAAAGTCACATTTGTCAATTTTTGCATATAGTTTGTGTTTCCTTAATGTTTGCCGAACTATTCTTAAGTGTTCATGATGTTCCTCCTCTGTTTTACAATAGACCAGAATATCGTCGATAAATACTACTACGAACTTGTCTAAGTACTGACTGAAAATGTTGTTCATCAAGCACATAAATGTGGTTGGTGCATTAGTGAGTTCAAAACGTATGACTACAAACTCGTAGTGTCCATATCTTGTTCGAAAAGTTGTTTTGTTTATGTCCTCGTCCTTTATCCCAACTTGACGATAACCAGACCATAAATCCAATTTTGAAAATATCTTGGCCCCACCAACTTGAATCAACAGATCATTTATCCTTGGTAAGGGGTATTTGTTCTTAATGGTCATTTTGTTCAGTTGTCTATAATCAATACATAGTCTTAGAGTACCGTCTTTTTTTTTCACAAAGAGAAATGGTGCCCCCCCATGGTGAAACACTGGGTCTGATACACTCTTTGTCCAACAATTCCTGTAATTGGATTTTTAATTTTGTCAGTTCTAGTAGACTCATTCGGTAAGGTGCTTTTGAGATAGGGGTTGAACCGGGTAGTAGGTCTATGGAGAAGTCTATTTGCCTTCTAGGAGGTAATTCTCATATCCCATCCACAAACATGTCTCTTAATTCACGTAGGACAACAAAGTCTTCTAACTTTGGATTATCTTATTTTTCTAATAGATTCGTCACTTGGATGGAATGAACTTGACATCCCTTTCTAATACATTTCTTGAGTTGCATCGCTGAAACTTATCTGACTGATACAGGTTTTGGTATGGCTTGGGCTGTTCTAACAGTGCCAAAATCATATTTATAGCTAAGTATATTTTTATAATAGTCTAGTACTATTTTATGTTGTTCCAACCAATCCATCTCGATAATCATATCATAATATCCTAGTGGTAAGATGTTCAGATTGGTCCTTATATTTTGACCACCTAAGTTGAACTAAAAATCAGAAATAAAGTGAACTACTTTCCTTTTAGTACCTATTGCTAGTTGTACCAGTGATGATTTTGCGTGCTTTAGTTTCTTAAGTTTATTCGACTCTACTATATTAGGAGTAATATAACTTAACATAGCTCCAGGGTCAATTAAAACATAAGTTCATCGATTTTACCTTTGATTTATACCACCAAGGACTAGTGGTCTGCTGGTCGACCATATATGGATACATTTATCTGATGCAGGCTTCCGCCAACGTCTCCCACTAGCAAGGCTTCCTACAGATTATGAACAATAGTTCTATTTGCAGAAGTTAAACATGGACAGTTGCTCCTTATATGAGGCTCTCCACACTCCCAACACTTTAATGTCTCGCAGGAGTTGTCCCCAAACTTCTTCGTTCCCAGGTTTATTGGTTTACCACTACCTTTCATATTCACATGATTGGAGTGAAAATCCTTCCTTGGGAAACTTTTTGTTGCATTTTGATAAGGACTTGGCTGGTATCCCTTCTTCTTCTGGTTCATTCGATCTTGTGTTTTATCCTTCAAAGTATTGGGAAACTCTACCCGTTGTTTATACTGGTCATATCACATTCGTTCTTTCCCGAATACCTCACTCAAGGATTTTAGGTTCTCAAACTCAATTATGTCTTGGTAGGCCTGTGGTAAATAGCTTAAGAATCATTGGATTTTTACCTTATCCTCCCAGATGTACGGTATGAAACTTAGTAGGTGTAGAAATTTATTTATAAGGTCCTCCATCGTCATCTGTCTGAGTCATAACTTGTAAAATTATTTCATCTTCCTTTCATAATAGCTTTCAAAAAGGTCTTGTTTCTTGAAATACTTCTTAAAGTCGGACCATTCCAATTTTTTCTCCTTTAGGCCCTTGGCCAATTTCAAGTTCTTCCACCAAATGTTGGCCTTCCCCTTCAAATTGTAGATGTCCATTCTGACCTTCATGCTGTTGGAATAGTTGTAGATCTGGAATTATTTTTGGATGTCCAACAACCATGCCTCAACTTCTTCCCCTATCTTGGATTCTCCATCAAAGGTAGCTAGTTTAATCTTTTTAAATTCTCCTTCAAGGTGGTCTACTTGTTTTCTTTTCTGTCTGGTATAGTTTTGTCTTTAGCTAAAGGTGTCCCTTCAAACGAACTGTCTCCTTTTTCTGTTTCCAGTCTAGAATTATTGGAGGCCCTTTTGCTGAATTCTTCATCATGGTTATCATCTTTGGGGCTTTTCTTGGTTACTATACTATGCAATAGGACTTCATTTATCTCTTTCTATTCCTGTTGTGCTTTCTTCAATTTTTCATTGTCGGCCTTGAAAACCTGCAGTTCAACAATAAGATTCCTCATTGTTTCCAAAACCTCCATGGGTGAGATTCCATCATTGTTCTCTTTTGGATCTCCAGGAGGTCCTTGCTACGGATTTCCTTCCATCCTAATTTCTGCACCCTCCTGAGATGCCATAATTTACAAAAACAGAAAGGGATTTCTGTCTGTAACCATAAGATTTATTAGTTTTACATAAATCAGAATAAATACTAAGCAACTAATGTGGCCCTATTCAGGTCTAGTGTTGTAGCTTTTTCTCTGATACCATATGTAATGTACCTCAAATTCACTAAAAAAAATAAAAATCTATGACATAATTCAATTTCATTTAAGCTTAGAATTTAAGAGAAGGTAAGATTCATTTTTGTCCATAATGACATTATTACACCAGTCTAGTTTACTTT